>CAXITT010000910.1:129817-213724 GCA_964033795.1 Lymnaea stagnalis | reverse complement strand
ATGTCAAGGAGTTGTATAAACTCCACAGTAAACTGACAGATCTTCAACTTATTTTGCTTATTTGGAGGTGGCCTGTATATGCACAGAAACGTCATCACTTGTTCACCGTAATTAAGTTGCATTTTGCACATTTCAAATGAAACAAACTCGTCCGATTTTGAGAATGTTACACTGTTTTTAAGGGAGTTCCTGTAAAGGACGGCAATACCACCACCACTGCACGACTGCCGTGGGCAGGAGTGAAGGACGTAGTCCGGAGGTGTAATTTCTTGAAGCTTCACCTCATCTCCGACACGTTTAAACCACGTCTCGGTAATGAACACAAGGTCGGCCCTGCTCTCCAAGACAAGATCACACACCTCGGCCGTCTTATTCCTGCAGGACTGGGAGTTGAAATATAGCACTCCGAAATGCCGTGATTGCTGCGGCTTCACAGCAGGCTGGCAGTCAACAACAATTAAATTTGATCGCGTCACTCCCCGTCGAGGCGATGTGAAATCATGAGCCACCGGTAGTCCTCTTAGTATTGAAACGTAGGGAATGGTCGCGATGGATGACACAGTATGTGGCTGATTTCCTTCGTTACTGACGGCCTCGTTTAAAGGCTTTACATAACGATCTCCACAACCAATAATGTTGACATTGCTTTCGCCATGGTGGTAATTCAGTGGACGCTGTTTCCGACGACCTGCTCGATAAAGGCGCTTCTTCTTTCGTCGTGCGCCAACTTTCCATCCACCACTATTATGGATACTCTTACGGGGCAGGCCTTGACCAATGGAGAGTTCTTTCAGTCGATACACCAAATTAGCAGACAAGAGTATGCGTTTGACATTAATTGATAATAATCGATCGCGTGAATACATCAACCGGGGTGTGTCGCCAAGCGTATCATTAGCATTCATGAGCAATGATTTTGATGACAGCTAAGATGGCCGACTACGCAAGGAAAACAGGAACACATATACAACTAAAATATGATCCAGAGCTTGATTCTATACATGCCTGTAAGGCGTAGTCTCAAGCTCAAGACAACTTTGACTTCCCTGAAATTGAATTTTGTAATTATGATATTCATTTCACAGTTTCTTCTTGATTTGTGTACAATTTCGGTATTCAAAACTTTGAAAGGCCGCCATCTTGTTGCTAGCCGGAAGTACCACCCATGACCAGATCATCACTGTGCCGTTACCAGACAATCACCACACCCATGACCAGATCATCACTGTGCCGTTACCAGACAATCACCGCACCCATGACCAGATCATCACTGTGCCGTTACCAGACAATCACCACACCCATGACCAGATCATCACTGTGCCGTTACCAGACAATCACCACACCCATGACCAGATCATCACTGTGCCGTTACCAGACAATCACCACACCCATGACCAGATCATCACTGTGCCGTTACCAGACAATCACCACACCCATGACCAGATCATCACTGTGCCGTTACCAGACAATCACCTCACCCATGACCAGATCATCACTGTGCCTTTACCAGACAATCACCACACCCATGACCAGATCATCACTGTGCCGTTACCAGACAATCACCTCACCCATGACCAGATCATCACTGTGCCGTTACCAGACAATCACGACACCCATGACCAGATCATCACTGTGCCTTTACCAGACAATCACCACACCCATGACCAGATCACCACTGTGCCGTTACCAGACAATCACCTCACCCATGACCAGATCATCACTGTGCCGTTACCAGACAATCACCACACCCATGACCAGATCATCGAAGCATCCACGACCGGAGCGTCTCTGCATTTACGACCTGATGATCACAGGACCTGCTACCGGGTCAACAACGTAGGCACAAATCGGACACTAGTTATTAAATCTGTGACATTGTTTATATTTTGTCCGGTAAGGTCAAGCAGACGTGAAGACAAGCATGGTTGAGTAAATTGTTAAGTACATAATTATTATATTGTTATTTAAGAGTATTGTATTCATTTTATTTTGTGAAAAGCTGTACAGTATTTGAACATAATTTTGTAAGGGTAACTTATTATTAATGAAATCTAAGATTACCCCAGCGAAAATAATTGCCAAAAGTCGGGAGTTGGGTGAAAAAGACCTCAGATATAAGGGTCATGAGTCAGAGCAATATGTAAGGGAACAATGGGGGAATATACAGTAAGATGGACAGGAACAAAAGAGAAAGAGGGAAAAAGAGGAGCGAGAAGAAAAGAGAAGAAGGGAAGAAGAGGATCGAGAAGAAACGAGAGGAAGGGCAGATCGGAAATAAAAAAGAAGACATGAAATAGAGATGAAGAGATCTAGAATAGAGGCAGCCATCAGACAGGCAAAAGTAGAGGCTAAACTAGCGGCAAAGAGAATCAGAAATCAAAGGTTTTATTACAGTGACAATAGTGAGTGTGATGGGGTAGTATGGGGTAGCTCTAGAATAGACGGGATAATTAGTATTAACTGCGATAATCCATACACACGAGGGATTAGTTATGGCGAGTGGCCAAGGGAGGAAACACAAGATAGTTATTACAGGGCAGAAATAGAAAGTAAAAAGAATCAGTTCAAATCGGATAATAAGCTGAAAACTTGGGAAAAAACTTACAGACGGGGATAAGTTAGAAACTGGGAAAGGCGTTAGGGAAACTGAAAGGCCATTAGTTTAAAATGGAGAGAGTAAAGTCCATCTATTAGCTTATGAAAACGAGTTAATTGAAAATATTTCTGACTTTGTTGAAGAGTTTAGCTATCCAGAGGAATCTCAAGCCATTTTAACGCCGTGTATGGATACGTAGTTCTCTGTAGCATCTAGTGAGGTGGTAGCAATAATAGTAAACAGAAGGGAGGCACAGGATAAATATTCTTTACATGTTCAACATGTGAATTGGGATTTTGCACAGGATATGAATTTTGATGAAACACCACGTGATACGTGTAATAGAATCCAAACTGTAGATTTCGTTAGTGAAAATGGAAGCTGTGATTTAGGACAGGATATTTTTTTTTTATTCGGAGTTTAGGAAGCAGATGTTGGCTTGGTGCTAGAGGGAGATATTGATTTTATAATACAAGGCGATGTTGATTTGGTGCAAGAGGAATTTCTTGATTTTTCACAGCAATAGAATATTGGTTTGGTGCAAGAGGGAGAAATTAATAATAATAAGCATTGGACAAGCTGCGGAGATCACTAGGTAGAGGTCGTGAGCTTGTCAAGGGACCTAAGTTAAAAAAATAGAGGTTAATTGAAATAACCTTATTTTGAGCTACGAGGGTAGTAGTCCAGTCGGTAAGTTTGGTGGTGGGGGTGACTCGGGTTGTAGTCCAGTCGGTAAGTTTTGTGGTGTGGATGACACGGGTTGTAGTCCAGTCGGTAAGTTTTGTGGTGTGGGTGACACGGGTTGTAGTCCAGTCGGTAAGTTTTGTGGTGTGGGTGACACGGGTTGTAGTCCAGTCGGTAAGTTTTGTGGTGTGGGTTTGTGGTGTGGGTGAGACGAGTTGTAGTCCAGTTGGTAAGTCTTGTGGTGTGGGTGACTCGGGTTGTAGTCCAGTCGGTAAGTTTTGTGGTGTGGTTGACACGTTGTAGTCCAATCGGTAAGTTTTGTGGTGTTGTTGACACGGGTTGTAGTCCAGTCGGTAAGTTTTGTGGTGTGGGTGACACGGGTTGTAGTCCAGTCGGTAAGTTTTGTTGTGTGGGTGACACGGGTTGTAGTCCAGTTGGTAAGTTTTGTGGTGTGGGTGACACGGGTTGTAGTCCAGTCGGTAAGTTTTGTGGTGTGGGGGACAAGGGTTGTAGTCCAGCACGTAAGTTTTGTGGTATGGTTGACACGGGTTGCTGGAGGACCGAGAACTGAGGTGATACTGAGATGAACATGTTTAATCCTTGTTATGAACATCACGTTGAGGGTGAGAGTTGTTTCCCTGAGATTGCGGTAGGAGAGAACATGTGTTTGAATTTGCATGTGTGTGATATCTAGGATCATGGGAGCCTGGAGTGCTCAAATTTTGAGAGCCGCTGTAGCTCGTTTTTCATTTTTTTGTTTTGTTTTTGAGAAGGTGTGTGTTTTCCATGAATTGAAAGGTGAGGTTGTCGATGTTGTTGTCATTACAACTGATTGATTTCAAGAGAGCGGTCACTGCTCTGATTGTTTTAATTTTTACAATTTCGATGATGCTGATAATGTTATATTTAAAATTAGAAATGCGAACATGTTTTATTTGTTTGTTCGAAAATGTGTCAAAGGGCCATATTTGAATGAAACCAGTTGAATTGTTGAGCTGGTGGAAAAATGTGCAAGCTTTTTATTAGGCGACTGGCAGGCGTAATATTCCGCCCTCTTTAAATAGGTATATCAGACTGGACAATTTAGGAACGTCCACATGAGTTCATAGATTATGATATTTTTTCCCCTTTAACAGTCTGAGTTTTTTTGTGGTCAATTTCAATTGTGTGGGACAATTATTTTATTTTCAATCTAATAATTTTTCATAATTTGATAAGAGTATATGTAATCTAAATATACAGAAGTTAAACTTGATCATGTAAGTTTGTCATTTTTATGATGTTTTTTTGAAAAGATTCGAGGCTAGTTAAACATTTTGGTGTGGCAATGTGTTATAAGCTTGTTTGTGATTTAATATACATGTCGCTTAGTTGAAAATGTAATTATAACTGGATTTTAGTTTTTTTTGTGGAGATTATTACTTGTTGTATGGCCAAACAGTGATTCCATACCTTGACTTTTCCTTTTTGGAAGATTCTACTCGGGGAGTAAAATCTAAGTGGAAGAGCGGAGATATGGGACGGTCCTTTTTATCCTCTACACTAAACCTCTATCATCTCTCATTAGCCACCACTCAGTTTCCTCCAGTCAATCCTTTGCTGATGACACTCAAATCAGTGACTCTTGCTTTCCTGATAAACTTGATGCCACAATACTTCGCATACAGGAGTGCGTGGACGATGTAAAGCGTTGGATGACTTGCAACAAACTGAAGCTAAATGATGATAAAACGGAAATCCTTCTCATCCACTCTCAAAACAAACCTCTCCCTCCATCCGCTCCTTCTTCTATATCTATTGGCATCTCTTACATCACACTCTCTCCCTCTGCCAGAAACCTTGGAGTCACACTTACAGACACCCTCTCCATGGACAAACATGTCACGAATATATGCAGATCAGCATATAACGAAATTAGAAAAATCAGCACCATTAGACACCTCCTCTCCTTTGATGTCACAAAAACTCTCGTCTCTTCACTCATTCTTTCAAAATTCGACTACTGTAACACTCTTCTCGCAGGCATTCCTTAACACCACATAGATGCACTTCAGAAGGCACAGAACTCAGCATGCAGACTCATTTTTAAATCAAAGAAACATGACCACATTCAACCACACATGCGGCAACTCCACTGGCTTCCAATATCCTCTCGCATCAAGTACAAGTCTGCCAATCTGTGCTTCAACTCGTTCACTGACCCTAACTTTCCTGTCTATCTCTCTGAACTGTTGCTTCCTTACATCCCCACAAGACAACTACGCTCTTCAATTGACAATAGAACCCTCTCAATCCCAAGATCCAAAACTAAGACCATCGGTGAACGCTCCTTCTACTTCCATGCGCCCACGTTCTGGAACCAGCTCCCCTTCCATATCCGTCATTGTGAAACCTCGTCTACTTTTAAAAATTCCCTTAAAACCCATATGTTTAGGTCCGCCTATGACCTGTGATGCACCCTCCTTGCCCTGCCTCATTTTCTGTCTCGGGTTAATCCTGTAATATAGGCCAAAACGTGTCAAAGTGTTCTCGTTTTATAGCCATTTTAATTGTTCCTATAGTATAGTAGTTACTATCCTAGCGTCTCATTTTTATTCTAATTAGTTTACATTTTTTAAATAATTGTAAAGCGCTTAGAGCTTTAAGGTAAGCGCCATGTAAAAATGCCTAAATAAATAAAATAAATATGTCAAAGGTATGAGAATCACTGTTGTCAGTTTTAGATCACTGTTATGTTTGGAACGGAAAAGATGTTTAATTAGAGCTGTATCGATGGTGTGAGAGTGTTGTGGCGTATTTTTGTCAAGGGAAATAACTCGTTAGTTTTAGTTGTTGTTGATAGAAGGAATAGACAGCCTTTGTGTGATATTCAAGGCATTGTTGATAGAAGGAATAGACAGCCTTTGTGTGATATTCAATGCGTTGCTCGTTATGTGTGTGAGGATTCTGCAAGTTAAATCGTTGAAGTCGAACGTGATCTATAGATTACGAGTTGTTATGTTGAAGTACATTGATATGCAAGCTTTGACGAGGCAAAATAATTTATAGCATTGAACTCGGATCAATATATACAGTATTGCTGTGTTTATGTCTGTTACACTGGTTTCTGTGATAAAGTAAGAGACTAGGATCTCTCTCGGGTGAGCGTCTGGCTTCGAAGGGTGGATGACCACAAGACACTAACATTGACTTTTCGTCAGTGGGTGGTTCTATTTCGTAGTTCAGTTCGCTGGTCAATATAGCCGTCAGTTCAGTGGATCGCTGGTCAACATAGCTGTCAGTTCAGTGGATCACTGTTCAACATACCCGTCAGTTCAGTGGATCGCTGGTCAACATATCTGTCAGTTCAGTAGATCGCTGGTCAACATAAACGTCAGTTCAGTGGATCGCTTGGCAATACATCCATAAATCTTGTGGATGTCTGGTAAACATAGCCGTCAGTTTTTTGGATCGCTGTTCAACATATCCGTCAGTTCAGTTGATTGCAGGTAAACATAGTCATCAGTTCAGTGGATCGCTTGTCAACATAGCCCTCTGTTCAGTTGATCTCATGTCAACATATTCGTCAGTTCAGTAGATCGTTGGTCAACATAGCCGTCAGTTCAGTGGATCGCTTGTCAACATATCCGTTTGTTTATTGGATCGCTGGTCAACATAGCCGTCTGTTCATTGGATCGCTGCGCAACATACCCATAAGTTCAGTGGAACGCTAGTAAACAAACCCGTCAGTTTAGTGCACGGCTGATCAATATAGCCGTCAGTTCAGTGGATCTCTGGTCAACATATCCATAAGTTGAGTGCATCGCTGGTAAACATATCATTCAGTTCAGTGGATCGCTGGTCAACATATCCGTCAGTTCAGTGGATTGATGGTCAACACTTCTCGTCAGTTCAGTGGATCGCAGTTCAACATAGACGTAAGTTCAGTGGATACCAGGTAAACATACCCGTGAGCTCATTGGATCGCTGGTAAACATATCCGACATTTCAGTTGATCGCTGTTAAAATATCCGTCAGTTCAGTGGGTCGTAGGTCGCCATACCCGTCACTTCTGTTGATCGCTGGTCAACTTATCGGTCAGTTCAGTGGATCGCTGGTCACTATAGCCGTCAGACCAGTGGATAGCTGGTCAACATATTCGCTAGTACAGTGGATCGCTGGTCAACATACACGTCAGTTCAATGGAACGCTGGTCAACATACCCGTCAGTTCAATGGAACGCTGGTCAACGTACACGTCAGTTCAATGGAACGCTGGTCAACATACCCGTATTTTCAGTTGATCGTTGGTCAATATAGTCGTCAGTTCAGTGGATCACTGGTAAACATAACCGTTAGTTTAGTTGATCGCTGGTCAACACATCAGTCAGTTCAGTGGATCGCTCGTCAACATAGCCGTCAGTTTAATGGATCTGTGGTCAACATATCCAACAGCTCAATAGAGCGCTTCTAATCATGCCTTAGATCCATGGATCCCCGGTTAACATAGCCGTCGGTTCAGTGGATCACTGGTCTCTATAACCGTCAGTTTAGTAGATCGCTGGTAAAAATATCCATCAGTTTAGTGGACCGCTGGTCAATATGGCCTCCAGGTCATTGGATCACTATTCAACATACCCGTCAGTTCAGTGTATCACTGGTCAACATAGCCGTCAGTTCAGTGGATCTCTGGTCAACAAAGCCGTCATTTCAGTGGATCTCTGGATAACATAGCCGACAGTTCAGTGGATCGCTGGTCAACCCATTCGTAAGTTTAGTGGATCATGGTCAACATAGCCATCAGTTCAGTGGATCTCTTTTCAACATATCCGTCATTTCAGTTGATCGCTGGTCAACATGTCCGTCATTTCAGGGGATCTCTGGTCAATGTATCCGTCAATTGTGTGGATCGCTGGTCAACACATCCTTCAAATTAGTGGATCACTGGTCAATAAATTCGCAGTTCAGTGAATCGCTTATCAACATATCCGTCAGTTTAGTGGATCGCTGTTCAACATACTTGACAGCTCAGTGGATCGCTTATCAACATATCCGTCAGTTTAGTGGACTACTCGTCAAAGAAGCCGTCTGTTCAGTGGATTGCAAGTCAACATACCCGTCAGTTCAGTGGAACGCTGGTCAACATACCCTTATTTTCAGTGTTTCGCTGGTCAACATAGCTGTCAGTTCTGTGGATCATTGGTAAACATAGCCGTCAGTTAAGTGGATTGCTTGTCAACACATCAGTCCTTTCAGTTGATCGCTAGTAAAAAAAAAACGTCAGTTCAGTGAATCGCAGGTCAACATACCCAAAATTTGTGTTGATCATTGGTCAATATAGTCGTCAGTCCAGTGGATCACTGGTATACATAGCCGTTAGTTTAGTGGATCGCTGAACAACACATCAGTCAGTTCAGTGGATCGCTCGTCAACATAGCCGTCAGTTCAATGGATCTGTGGTCAACATACCCAACAGCTCAATAGATCGCTTTTCAACATCGCCGTAAGTTCCATGGATCCCTGGTTAACATAGCCGTCAGTTCAGTGGATTACTTGTCTCTATAGCCGTCAGTTCAGTAGATCGCTGGTAAAAATATCCATCAGTTTAGTGGACCGCTGGTCAATCTGGCCTTCAGTTCAGTTGATTGCTGTTCAACATACCCATAAGTTCAGTGGATCGCTGGTAAACATAGCCGTCAGTTCAGTGGATTGCCGGTCAACATAGCCGTCAGTTCAGTAGATCTGTGGTCAACGTAGCCGTCATTTCAGTGGATCTCTGGTCAACAAACCCGTCAGTTCAGTGGATCTCTGGTCAACCTATCCGTCAGTTCAGTGGATCTCTGGTCAACATATCCGTAAGTTGAGTAGATCGCTTGTCAACATAGCCGCCAGTTCAGTGGATCTCTTGTCAATGTATCCGTCAATTATGTGGATCGCTTGTCAACACATCCGTCAATACAATGGATCGCTGGTCACCATATCCTTCAATTCAGTGGATCGCTGGTCAATATATTCGTCAGTTCAGTGGATCGCTTGTTAACATAAACGTCAGTTCGGTGGATCGCTGTTCAACATAGCCGTCAGTTCAGTTGATCTCTGTTAAACATATCCGTCAGTTCTGTGGATCATTGGTAAACATACCTGTCAGTTTTGTGGATCGCTTGTCAACACATCAGTCAGTTCAGTGGATCGCTCGTCAACATAGCCGTCAGTTCTGTGGATCATTGGTAAACATACCTGTCAGTTTAGTGAATCGCTTGTCAACACATCAGTCAGTTCAGTGGATCGCTCGTCAACATAGCCGTCAGTTCAATGGATCTCTGGTAAACATATCCAACAACTCAATAGATCGCTTTTCATCATCACCGTAAGCTCAATAGATCCCTTGTTAACATATTCGTCAGTTCAGTGGATCGCTGGTCAACATATTCGTAAGTTTAGTGGATCACTGGACAACATATCCGTCATTTGAGCTGATCGCTAATCAACATAGCCGTCAAATCAGTGGATCGCTCGTCAACATATCCGTCATTTCAGTTGATCGCTGGTCAACATTTCAGTCAGTTCAGTGGATATCTTGCCAACATATCCGTCAGTTTAGTGGATCGCTGGTCAACATAGCAATCAGTTCAGTGGAATGCTGGTCAACATAGCCCTTTGTTCAGTGGATCGCTTGTGAACATAGACGTCAGTTCAGTGGATCTCTGATCAACATAGCCGTCAGTTCAGTGGATCGCTGCTCAACATAGCCGTCAGTTTAGTGGATCTCTGGTCAACATATCCGTCACTTCAGTGGATCTCTGGTCGACATATCCGTCAGTTTAGTGGATCGCTGGTCAACATATCCGTCAGTTCAGTGGATCGCTGGTCAACATAGTCGGCAGTTCAGTGAATCACTGGTCAACATATCCGTCTGTTCAGTGGCTCTCAACTTGGGACGACTGCAAGAAAGTGAATAACTGTTCCTTAAATTCTAGGAATAGGGCAGATTATTTGTGAAGCGTACCAGATGTGAACTGATTTTGAACTACAAATGGTTGAGTTCACTTACCTAAAGTTGGATGAACTGAATTAGCATAACTGGATCAGCTGAATTATCACAATGGGATCATCTGAATTACCACAACTGGATCAGTTTAATTACCCAACTGGATCAGCTGAATTATCACAACATGATCTGCTTAATTACCACAACTGAATCATCTGAATTACCACAACTAGATCAGCTGAATTTTCCACAACTGTATCAGCTGAATTATCACAGCTTGATAGCTCAATTAACACTACTGGAACGGTTGACATTAACCCAAGGCAAACAACGGTTTGGTAAAAAGACTAGACAAGCCACGTATGCTACTAACCCTATACTAAATACAGTTTGCATTAACGTTAGACCAGCCAGATGTGACAGTAACTTTAGACACTCTAGAGGGGGCATTAACTTTAGATAAGCCAGAGGGGGCATTAACGTTTGACAAGCCAGAGGGGACATTAACCCTAGACAAGAAACAGGTGACATTAACCCTAGACAAACAACAGGTGACATGAACCCTAGACAAGCAACAGGTGACATTAACCCTAGACAAGCAACGGTTGATATTAACCTTAAACAAGCCATGGACGACATTAATCCTAGACAAGACACGGTTGACATATTACCCAAGACAAGACACGGTTGACATTAATCCTAGACAAGACACGGTTGACATATTACCCAAGACAAGACACGGTTGACATTAACCCTAGACAAGACACGGTTGACATATTTCCCAAGACAAGACACGGTTGACATTAACCCTAGACAAGACACGGTTGACATATTACCCTAGACAAGCCACGGTTGACATTAACCCTAGACAAGCCACGGGTGACATTAACCCTAGACAAGAAACGTGTGAAATTAACCCTAGACAAGCCACTGTTGACATTAACCCTAGGCAAGCCACTGTTGACATTAGTCCTAGACAAGCCAAGGTTGACATTAACCCTAGGCAAACCACGGGT
This sequence comes from Lymnaea stagnalis, assembly GCA_964033795.1. Lineage (NCBI taxonomy): Eukaryota > Metazoa > Mollusca > Gastropoda > Lymnaeidae > Lymnaea > Lymnaea stagnalis. The sequence goes on along the minus strand of CAXITT010000910.1, from coordinate 202,462 downwards.
GACATTAACCCTTACCAAGCCACAATTGCTTTCATGTAATTTTTTTTTTTACTTAGCCATTTAAATGCAATAAGCAATTTAAATGTTTGCTATTATTTGCTTTTCCACATTGCAACCGTTTGCGCTCACGCAGACACAGGTTGTAGGTTCACCTCGACCACTTTGCGATGAACACACGTACTCTTACACACAACAAATGGAGCCTTACTAAAACATTAACGTGTAAAATTTCAGTGGCAAAATGCAAGGTTACTATGACTGGAGTGTTGTTGTCCCTTCAAAATTTTAATTGATTCCGTTCCAGCATTCCATTTGCGAGACCGTTAAATTTCAAATATCTTATTCTAAAACAGCGGTTCTCAAACTGTGGATCGCGACCCCTTTGGGTGTCGCGGGACCCTTTTCCAGGAGTCGCCTAAGACCATCTGAAAACACATATCCTTACAGCTATAAAGTAGCAACGAAAATAATTGTATGGCTGGGGGGTCGCCATGACACGAGAAACTGTATTAAAGGGTTGCGGCACTCAAAAGGTTGAGAACTACTGTTCTAAAAACATTGTATTGATTTTTTAAAAATATAATGTGAATTTTAGAGTCATGGGATCATATAAATTAATTGGAGCATTGAACAGGTTGTCGTGAGCTTATCATGACTCGATGTTGAGATTACAAAAATGCTTCATGATAGCAGTGCACAATTGACAGAAGTGCTCTAGTGACAGCAGTGCTGAAATGAAAGGTTTGATCAAATTAAAGCACTGCTCAAATGACAGCATTGCTCAAATGACAGGGGTGCTTAAATGACAGCGGTGCTCTAATGACAGCGGTACTCTAATGACAGCATCGCTCTAATGACATATGTGCTCTAATGACAGCAGTTCACCAATGACAGCAGTGCTCTAATGACAGCGGTACTCTAATGACAGCATCACTCTAATGACATATGTGCTCTAATGACAGCAAATCACTAATGACAGCAGTGCTCTAATGACAGCGGTGCTCTAATGTCAGTGGTCATCAAACTCCAACTGCAAAACCACGGACACGAACTCGGCGCTCGAGCCATGTCCGTGCTCAGCCTGATCAAAAAACTTGCCAGCACCTTCTGGGGAGCTGACGTAAAACTCCTGAGATTCCTTTGCCTTGGGAGTGTAAGAGATGACATGGACTAAAGCCTTCTGGTCCAGGCCTTAGTTAGCCGTCCGGATCTAGAGGGACTGGATAACCCCTCCCCCCCCCCCAATAACACACACACAAGACAGAGCTATCTTGCGAGACATGGCTTGATTTGTCATTACATTTTTGGATATCTTTTGTTTCTACATGGTCTCTTGGTGTGTTGTATCGATTGTTATGTATGATGTTTATTAATTAAGTGTGGGACGTCTTCAAAATGCAATGAGACACAACGAATGGTTTTAGGACGACTGAACGCGTTGAAACCTTTGGAACAAATAAATGTTATGTTCAACGACAATAGAGAACAATAATGATAAAAGCATTAAGCACAATTTTATCATCTGACCTGGAGTGGGCCAGCGCGTCTTTAAACGTTGTGTATGCACTGGCTAGCCTTTTACTCCCAGGGAAGGTAATCTTTACCAGGGTTTACCTAGTACAGCTTGAAGGGTGTGTTTCCAACAGTCGTGTACCTGATACAACAAGAAAGGGTAATCTTTACCAGGGTTTACCTAGTACGGTTTGAAGGGTGTGTGTCCAACAGTCGTGTACATGGTACAACAAGAAAGGGTAATCTTTACCAGGGTTTACCTAGTACAGCTTGAAGGGTGTGTGTCCAACTGTCGTGTAACCGGTACAACAGGAAGGGTAGTTTTTATCAGCGTGTTCCATGCGCGTCAGTGAGGGAGGAAGCATTGTTTCTTTCAGATGATTTCATGGGGGGGGGGCGGGGGGGGGGGGGGGGTGTTCAGAATTTCATGTCGGCCCTGCCAAGGGCCATATGAATATTTAATGAATATCAAAGGCGCAACTATCTCTATGCACAAAACTACAGAAAAAGCAAACAATGGCTTTGATGAATTTAAAATGATGAAAATAATGGATTGCATGATTTCACTGGGGTCAGCTTAGAAAAGAATCTAGTTCCATGGCGTATCTGCCAATGACGCATTAAGCGGGTCTAATGGTATTTCAATCAGGATGCCCTTATTCTACTTACCCCACTAGGCAGGGAATATATCTTCACCACAATTGGCGATCATTTTTTATCGGGATGTAGGCAAAAAATAGAGGGTGCAGATGGCTCTTGAGTGGTATTGGTATTGGTCGCTCAAAAAATATGTTATTATTGAAAAAGCAAGAGGATTATTTTGGAACACATCTCAATTCAACAGTTCTATTCGAATTTTTGAGCCAGGAAAATACTTTTTTTAAACGCAGGCATTATAGCGCCCATTGCCTTACATAAACTGAATTCCTGAAGTCAGTGGTGTGCTCTCTATGACAAAAAAGTACGTTTATTATGATTTAAAATAGCAGCAATTCACGAGAAACCGATATAATAAAAACCATTTCATTGCATAACGATATCTGCACTTCGAAAGCAACTCTCATTGCGTAAAGATTTCTGCCATTGAAAGCAACTTTCATTGCCTAAAGATTTCTACACTATGAAATCAACTTTCATTGCCTAAAGATGTATGCCCTATTAAAGCAACTTTAATTGCCTAAAGACATCTGTCCTATGAAAGCAACGTTCATTGCCTAAAGATGTCTGCCCTATGAAAGCAACTTTATTTGCCTAAAGATTTATGCCCTATGAAAGCAACTGGTCATTGCTTAACGATTTCTACCCAGTGAAAGCAACTTTCAATGCGTAAAGATTTCTGCCCTATGAAAGCTCCTTTAATTGCCTAAAGATTTCTGCCATATGAAAGCAACCTTCATATCCTAAAGATTTCTGCCCTACGAAAGAAACTTTCATTGCCTAAAAATATTTCACTTAAATTAAAAACATAGGAAACATGATGCTCTAAGACGTTTGAAACCCTTTAGAAGTGATGATGCCCCAAAGATGTTTGAAACCCTTTAGAAGTGATGATGCCCTAAAGACGTTTGAAACCCTTTAGAAGTGATGATGCCCCAAAGATGTTTGAAACCCTTTAGAAGTGATGATGCCCTAAAGATGTTTGAAACCCTTTAGAAGTGATGATGCCCCAAAGATGTTTGAAACCCTTTAGAAGTGATGATGCCCTAAAGATGTTTGAAACCCTTTAGAAGTGATGATGCCCTAAAGATGTTTGAAACCCTTTAGAAGTGATGATGCCCTAAAGATGTTTGAAACCCTTTAGAAGTGATGATGCCCTATAGATGTTTGAAACCCTTTAGAAGTGATGATGCCCCAAAGATGTTTGAAACCCTTTAGAAGTGATGATGCCCTATAGATGTGTGAAACCCTTTAGAAGTGATGATGCCCTAAAGATGTTTGAAACCCTTTAGAAGTGATGATGCCCTAAAGATGTTTGAAACCCTTTAGAAGTGATGATGCCCTATAGACGTTTGAAACCCTTTAGAAGTTATGATGCCCTAAAGATGTTTGAAACCCTTTAGAAGTGATGATGCCCTAAAGATGTTTGAAGCCCTTTAGAAGTGATGATGCCCTAAAGATGTTTGAAACCCTTTAGAAGTGATGATGCCCTAAAGATGTTTGAAACCCTTTAGAAGTGATGATGCCCTAAAGATGTTTGAAACCCTTTAGAAGTGATGATGCCCTAAAGATGTTTGAAACCCTTTAGAAGTGATGATGCCCTAAAGATGTTTGAAACCCTTTAGAAGTGATGATGCCCTAAAGATGTTTGAAACCCTTTAGAAGTGATGATGCCCTATAGATGTTTGAAGCCCATTAGAAGCTTGAGATCTCTTAGAAGCGTGAGATCCTAGCAACTGTGAAGGGTTCCCTTGCTTTCATATGGCATCACCTTTGAATTTAAACTTTATACAATTCAGTGATCCCCGTTTGATTCTCCAATTTGTTTATTTCTTTCTTATTTTCTTTCCTTTTTTTAACACAACTTTAAAGAGATTAAACCTTTCTCAGAGCCAACACATTCCTCGGATCCCAGTATTTTTTAAAAACTTTCTCATAACACCTCCTCAAAGTAACAGGAAAACTTTTCCTTTAAAAATCGTATAGGACATTGGCACCTTTAAAAAATATTAAAAAACTCTCAGAAAACAAATCAGCAGCCATCTGTTCTTCACTGATCCAAAATATGAGACATTTTAAACCCATTCTTTCATACGTTACTGTCTTCTTGATTTCTTTCACAAAAACCCTCCTCATCACATGAACAGCTTTGTTAGTGTCTTTATCTTTCATGATCTTATGAAAAGTCTATATTGGCGTCACTAACGTCGTAACGAAACAGAGCCCCACGTGTACTGACATCTTGGTTAGTGATAGTTTCCTTTACTTTAAATTGTTGTTGTGCCATGCCTTGCCTTTTACCCACTACACTTTTCATGGCCCTTGGCAACAACATTAACGTGTATATTTTTCTGAAATAACAAAACGAATTTGTGGCGAAATGTGGTCCAGTGGTAGGCCCGATCTCTCAAAGGCCACAAAAATGCACTATCAGAGTTTTAACTCCCTATCCTTGGCGGGCCTCTAAAAGGCTGGTGTGTTGTAAACCAATCACGTCCAAGAAGTCACTAGATGTTTCCAAATATTGGATCCTTATTTATTGACATGATGTGCTATGACACAATTTACAATAGACAAACTAGTAACAATCATGTTAACAATCGAAAGAATCGAAATTCCTACACCCAGGTCAACAAACCAGTTGTTCATTACCTTAGAACAAACGCATGTTGACGTCTATAAAAAGAATTCTCTCATTACCAATAGATCGACAGGAAGAGGACTGCAATAGTAATGTCTGGTTAGCGTTAATCCTTATAGTATTTTAAGTGTAATGACATGAACAGGACATGCTTTTTATTCCTAACAATTTTCCCCTAACTTGCGTCCAAAGAACAATTTTAATTTAGGTAGATGTGTGTCTCTTATTTCGATAGGCCATGTATTTTATTTTATCAACAGATGATGGTGATTATCTTATTACTGTGTCCGGATTCTGACACATGAGTAGTCAGTAACAACGTTCAACGCCTTTCACCAAGACAACATATCTGTGGCTTCAAAACAATGAAGCTCAGTTTCCTTATTTTCATTAGCGGACGTCGCCATACTGCTGAACTCTGAACTGTCCGTCAAGAAGTCATTGCTCATCACCTTTAACGCGGCCTCGTCCAGTTCTTTCTCTCCCTGTGTTATCTTATATTTTATGACGTATGTACATGTCCAAGATGTCCACCAGAGACTATATTCTTCTTCGCTACGACGACTTTCGAGATCAAGTCATGTGACCTCTCCCTCACTCCCGACACAATTTTATATGAATCAATAAAATATATGTTTTGTCTCGGATTTTTTAAATCGGTCTCGTCATCAGTGTGTTGCTCGGATCGAATATTTCTGACCAAGTAATTGGATCATTTCCATCGCGTGTGGATTGTTTTTATTCGTGCCACTAGTGGATATGGTAAGCATTTCTAAACTGCAAATGAAAATATGACAATATTTTGACAGCTTTAGTACCATGAACTTTTAAGATTTGCGTGTATCCATTTTCTTTTTAGGTATATTTTTCTTGTATTCTTTCAAACACACATACTGTAGCAACTGTTGTAATGATAAAAATCATTAAAACAATTTTTGACTTCACCACTAACTCTGTGTACTTATTAAAATTATTTTATAGATAAAACATAACTATGCATAAAAAGGTGAGAAACCATGATATCATAATCAAAAAATAATTATTTCATTTGCTTTGCTTAATTTTAAAAAAAAATCAATCATATATCTAAATTTGTGTCGGGAAAAAACAACGTATTTATCCATTGAAACAATCCTTGTAATGGGTTCACATTTCCATAATATCAGGTAGCACCGTTAAAATGGTAAAAACAAATAAGAACACAAAAATCACCTATAGTGACCCCAAACATTTTGGACGATAATGTTTCTAGTGTATTACACCCATTATTTTGGCCTAGTGTGCAACTAGTGTATTACATCCATTTTTTTTCCTGGATTGCAACTAATGTATTACGACAATCATTCTGGAGCAGTGAGCAGCTAGTGAATAACAAACATCATTGTGTGCGGGTGTTCAGCTAGTGTATCACACCAAACATTTTGATCGAGTGCGCAGCTAATGTTTAACAACAATCATTTTCGACGAGTGTGCAGCTATTACACCAATCATTTTAAACAGGATTATTACTTTTATTTCAAATGTAAAAATGTAATCCATGTCATAATTTGAAAAACAATTTTTTATGGAAATGGCAAGGATTCTAACATGACATCTAAAAGGAATAAAATGAATTCTTAGCAAGAGTTGTGATTTCTGTTTTAACGTGTGTATTTTAAGGATGAATGTGATGGTGTTACGTGTGTCATTCTTTGAAGTGTCAGTGTGTTTAGCTGTCGTCTCAATAGGAGCATCATTAATATTAGTGTCCGTTCTTTTCTGTATTGAATTATCGCGATTTTCATGGAATTCTATCTATCGTTATTGAATTATAGAATTCTCTATAACCTTTTTTAGCGCTGGTCACCCCTAAGGTGAAACAACTTAAGCCCTATATAAAATTATAGTTGGTTGTTGCTCTCCCTTAAATTCATAATAATAATAATAATAATAATAATAATAATAATAATAATAAAGTTTATTTGAAAATCACGCTTCATCCCCAAAGGCTCGGAGCGCGGTACAAAGTCTAGCATATTAAAAGTGGAAAAAATATTCTATAATTTACCACATTGAAATACAAAATGCAACATTACAAAAACTATGTTTGAGGATACTCAATCTAAGTGTTTCATACCTAGCAACCATAAACAGCACAGGCCAATACACATCTACAAGATAAAAGCTAGATAGACAAAATCACCCCAGCAGGTGTTTGCGAAATAGATATGTCTTCAAATCAGTTTTGAAAGACTCCAGATAGAAACGCGGGAACTTAATGTAAATCCCATGAATTCAATGATTTTTTTTTTAAATGTTGCAAGATTTTTGTTTTTGGATTTCCCCCAGTGTCAAGGCATTGCTGAGATCTTCTAGAGCTTTGAGTGTCCAGGCATAGCTGAGATCTTCTTGAGCTTTGAGTGTACGGCCAGTGTTTATTACATGCCCTTAATTTTGATATTAGAAAATGTGTCTTTTTTTCCAGAACTCAATCCAGGGTTACGTCGGGTATATTGGATTGTATCTATAAAATGTAAAGAAATAAATATGAATTACTGGCCCGGTCATAGCGCAAAGGATGCGGACCGCAACGGCTGACACCATCTCACGTATGGGGGAAGGGGGTTGACCAAATTAAAAGTAGCATAATATTTACAGAGCACACACATATGTCTTGACTTTACGGACAATGAAACTTGTAAAGAAAGACGGAGGGCTTAGTGCCAACAACGTCAGCAGCGTAATCAATTTGATCAGTCCCTTCTATAAGTCATATTGCATTTAAGAAAAAAGTCTTTGCATGTAGTGCCTGGCCTGGGCTAAATCAATTTAATCAATACAAAATTTCACTTGCTATCACGGTTCAACGCTCTACTAGGAAGATTCATATGTCATGAAATTGCCATAAACATTTTCGTATTTATTGATTGAGATGTTTATATAAGTTAGTCGAATAAGTTGGAATAGTATTCTATACTATATATTATATTAGATCAATGACAATGAGGTTTGATCTGCTACCCTGTAACTTTTAACTTATGACGTCTAGATAGGATATGTGTTTGATATATTTGATCGAGGATATTTGATTTGGTGTATTTGATCTTAATAATGGATATTTAATCTGGGATATTTAATTCTGGGATATTTGATCGGGGATATCTGATATGGGATATTTAATCTGGGTATCTGATCTCCGATATTTGATCTGGGATATTAATAATTGATATTTGATCTGGGATATTTAATTCTGCGATATTTGATCGGGGATATCTGATATGGGATATTTATTCTAGGATATTTCATGTAGGATATTTGATCTTGGATATTTAATCTGGGATATTTTTGGGGTATTTGATCTGGGATATTTAATATGGGATATTTTATCTAGGATATTTCATCTAGTATATGTTATAGGTCATTTTATCTCAGATATTTTATGTAGGATATTTTAAAGCATATATTTTCTAGGATATTTTTCTAGGCTAATGTATTTAGAACATTTCATTCAATTGTGTTTAGGAAATTTTATTTTGGACATTTTATCCTGGATACTCTATATAGGACTTTTTAAATCTAACAATTTTTCTAGAAAATATTTATCTAGGACATATTATCAAGGAAATTTTATGTAGGAATTTTTATATTGAAAATGTTCTCTATGTTATTTTCTGTATATTATTTTAAAATGTGGCGAATGTAATATTTAGATTATATTGATACGAATATATTTTGTGATATGGAACATGTCGCATCTTTATGGGACGTTTGTTTCATTCCTTTTAATGAATAGTCTTAACAAGTAGTTCCCAAACTTTTTACTGCCACTATATAGAATGGATTAATATTTGTGTGAGGGGGTGTGAATAGGTTTAACTTGTAACCTACAAGTTATTAGTATTTAGGAACTACCATACGTGGCCAAAATGAAAAAAAATATTTTCACAATGACTTGATTGTTATAACAATTTCAGCTTAGTGGATATCTACAAATGTAATCTTAGTCTAGCATGTTTAAAATTAACCGATCAAATTGTCTTGACTTGCATTTGTATGCAGGTTTTCTGTCAGCCATCTCTCGGGGGGGGGCGGGGTTGAAGAGCCCAGAAGCAAAATGTCTACAACAATATGACGTTTATATTTAAAAAAAATTAAAAACAGAGGTTCACACTTTGTAGCACTTTGGCCTGACAATATACAAAGCAATCCACTTTTTTTTTCTCTCCATCGCTGATGTCATTGCTGTGTGGTAATCTCTCAATCTCCTCCATTTGATGATGGCCGTCTATGGAAATTTTTCAGATTTCTTCTGTTTGATTTATTTGTCCTTGTCGCCCAGTTCTTTCTCTCCCTGTGTTATCTTATATTTTATGACGTATGTACATGTCCAAGATGTCCACCAGAGGCTATATTCTTCTTCGCTACGACGACTTTCGAGATCAAGTCATGTGACCTCTCCCTCACTCCCGACAAAATTTTATATGAATCAATAAAATATATGTTTTAAAATTCCACTGGACCAGTAGGTAAGTGGTCTCATTTGCCTTTAGATAATTCCAGCACTTGGCAACATTGACGGATTTTTACTTATGTTGTCGCTTATCTTACCTAAATGTTACCGTAGTATTTGTTTTGTTTTTTTTCAACATCAAAGATTGCAATGAACACCAATCGTTTTCTCTTTAGGAGCATGTTTGGAAAAGCTGAACTCGGGGACAACTCAAAACGACTTTAGAGTTGTAAAAAAACATTAACATTATTTAACAATAGTCCACAATGAAATTATTTGGCAGATTTAATACAATGGTACTATTTTTTAAAATGTATTTATTTTGTTTTATATAATGTTCATATGAAAGCAATTAATAAATTTACTTAGAATAAAATATTCGATTTTTTTTGTATGGTCTTTTAAAATATTTTTTGTTCTATTGTCACAGAAATCAATGACAAAAAAAACAATTTGTTGATGAATTATGTAAAACATAAGAAAACAATGTAGTTTTCTTTTTAGCTGTTTATTCAAATAAAATAATCTTGATTAAATTGTGCAAATAGTATTTGCATCAGCGGTCATGTCTTGATGAGGTTCCTTCAAAGTTATGGGCATCAGAATCCAACGCATCTGTGATGTCTTTCGAAATGTCCCTAAAACAGAGTTCAAATGATGAGATATGTGGTTTTTGTCAGGACTATCAACCAATCAAAGTGAATAGAATTTATTTTTTTGGTATAAATAAAAGTATGTTAATTTTTAAGTTCATGTTCATGTTTGTTAAATTTGATGTACAGCTTGGTTATCCCAGAACTAGGCTGTGTTAAAAGTTATGTACAGCTTGGTTATCCCAGAACTAGGCTGTGGTAAATGTTATGTACAGCTTGGTTATCCCAGAACTAGGCTGTGGTAAATGTTATGTACAGCTTGGTTATCCCAGAACTAGGCTGTGGTAAATGTTATGTATAGCTTGTTTATCCCAGAACTAGGCTGTGGTAAATGTTATGTACAGCTTGGTTATCCCAGAACTAGGCTGTGGTAAATGTTATGTACAGCTTGGTTATCCCAGAACTAGGCTGTGGTAAATGTTATGTACAGCTTGGTTATCCCAGAACTAGGCTGTGGTAAATGTTATGTACAGCTTGGTTATCCCAGAACTAGGCTGTGGTAAATGTTATGTACAGCTTGGTTATCCCAGAACTAGGCTGTGCTAAATATTATGTACAGCTTGGTTATCCCAGAACTAGGCTGTGGTAAATGTTATGTACAGCTTGGTTATCCCAGAACTAGGCTGTGCTAAATGGTATGTACAGCTTGGTTATCCCAGAACTAGGCTGTGGTAATCGTTATGTACAGCTTGGTTATCCCAGAACTAGGCTGTGGTAAAAGGTTATATAAAACCACTAATAATATTATTAATTAACCAAATATTCTTTACACTATACTAAAATACGGACAATTGAATTTCCGATTTCATTAAAAATTACGCACCAAACGCATTGGCATTTTCTAAAAAATAAAATATCCTTTAGTGTATTTATCGGGAATTATATTTTGTGCTCTAGTGAACTCATTATTGAACCATACACTATTTCAAACATATAAAATTATCTATATATTGTGGAGAGTCGGACCGCGCCTGACGTAATCCGTCTGACCACCCAAGCTTGTAGAGAGTCGGACCACGCACGAGCGCCGGACAACGATGGCGCCTGACGTAATCCGTCTGACCGAAGGATCAAGCTTGTGGAGCACGACGGACCCAAGGATCAAACGCCTGACCAATTACGGCCGTCTGACACCCAGACACGACCATCCATCTGACCAGGGCATTTACCTGGGACGTCTAGACCGACAATTGAGAAAAAGGGGGCGGGGTATAATCTTGACCCAAGGATCAAACGCCTGACCAATTACGGCCGTCTGACACCCAGACACGACCATCCATCTGACCAGGGCATTTACCTGGGACGTCTAGACCGACAATTGAGAAAAAGGGGGCGGGGTATAATCTGGACTGGGAGAGGAACTATGGGACGGGGGGTATAAATAGGGAAGAAGGCGGACGGACTAGAATTGGGAGAGCAGGGAGAAGTGAGAGTTGGAAGATGAGTGATAGAGTAAGCAAGTGACAGATCAAATAAAGAACACGAGTTTAATGATCCAATGTATCACCAGAGTTGTTACTTATTGAGTACCAGATTTAGATGAAGTGTGCCAGATAGTAAGCAAGGTCTCTTACAATATATACAAATAAATGTGGGTATGTCTGTATGTCTCGTATGCGCTCTTACACCATTCATGCGATTGCAATAAAACTTTGGTCAGTTGTTGACCAATTAAATGGCCATTCAACTAAGTCAATAAAAACCTTACAAAGTGTTCTATTTCTAGCCGTTGTCCCTTAATTTTCTTTTTCTTCTGTCAGCTTTGTAAAAAAATATTTTCCACATGCGCTCCTACGCCATTTATCCGATTCTGATAAAAATTTGGTGAGATGTTTCAAGCATGCCCGTAAATGTTTATAAATTATTACAATCGTTTTAAAATATTCAGTTTTGAGCCAGGGGCTCTATGTTGCATTTTCCTTATATGAGCTATATAAATATATTTTCAAACCGTAAGCGCTCCTACACCATTCATGCGATTGCAAAAAAAACTTTGGGGAGTTGTTTTTCATAGGGAGTAGCATTTGACTGTGCTATTTAAACACTTAAAAAATATTCCGTTTTCGGCCGTAGGCCCTTAATTCGTACTTTTTCTCATATGACCTTTGTAAAAAATAATTTTCGCGCTTCTACGCCATTTATCCCATTACATTAAAATTTGTAAGATGTTGCCGCCAGCACGACCGCAAGGTTTTAGAATTATTAGAACCGTTTCAAAATATTCTATTTTGAGTCAGGGGCCCTATGTTACTTTTTTTTAAAATATAAACTATACACATATATTTTCAAACCGTATGCGCTCCTACACCATTAATGCGATTGCTACAAAACTTTTGTGAATTGTTATCAATAAAACTTCGCATTTTACTCATTTATTACAACATTTTTAAAATATTCCGTTTTCAGCCGTTGGACCAAAATTAATATTTTTACTTATATGAGCTTTGTAAAAAATAATTTTCATTAGCGCTCCTACACCATTTTCCAGAATGCTATAAAACTTTAGTGAGATGTGCAATCGCCCACAAAGGTTCTTAAATTATTACAACCTTTTAAAAAAATTCAATTTTGAGATGGGGGCCCTATGTTCTTTTTTGCTAACATGAGCTATATACATATAATTTCAAACTGTATGCGCTCCTACACAATTCAAGCGATTGCGATAAAACTAGCTAATGCACGGATGGATAGCTTTTTAATAAATTACAAATAGTGACATTAAATTGTGTGTGTGACATATTAAGTAGGTTTCTGAATTAATACAACAAATCTACTATATTCCGTTTGTGGCCTTAGGCCCAAAATTCGTTTCACACTCTTTATTAACTATATAATTATCGTATGCATTTCTAAACCATTCATCCGATTGTGATAAAACGTAATCAATCGAAATGCCCACTAGCACAAACGTTTCTAAATTAGTACAATCATTTAATTATATTCTTTTTGGTTTTCTTAAATGAGCTTCATCAATATAATTTAAAACGGAGCTATCAACACTACCGTCCTTGCACAAATTACACATTTGTAGTAAATCAGAGAAAACACGTTTTTCATTTTTAGTGTAGAGAGTATTTTTGTTAATTTTATAAATCAGCTTGAATTTTGTGACGCCTTTTAGAATCGGAAATGACATCGAAATCGCGTTTTTTTTTCAACTAAGAGTATTTCTTGAATAGAGTCTTATAATTTCGGAGTTGTTTTGTGTTATGTCAATACATTTTACACCAATCGATGGTTTCTTAAGTAATTAAATAACACACTTGACAACGTAAGTATTGAACTATGGTGTTATCTTGATTTTAACGCTGGAATTTATGATTTATGTAATTGAATGTGAAGCTATACAACTGAAACTCTCCTGCCAACAATGAACTTACCTATTGTGTGAGGTTTTCGTGCATTGAGATGGAAGAGCCAAACATGTGAAAATTATTAAAGTTAGCAATATTGTAAATTAAATAAATCAAATACAAACAACGATATTTCATTTTGTTTGTAACCTAACAAGTTGTGTTAATTGTGAAATGCTATTGTTAAGAACAGATATCACATGCATTTGTAATATTCGCCACAAAGCAATAAATTCGCTGTCAAATCAATTATGCTAACAAAATGAAAACCTATTGGTTTTTCTACACCTCAAGCACGAAGGAAAAAATCATCACGCGCTTCGGAAACATTCAAGCAACGAGAAAATAGATTGGAAACTGATCGAGTACACAATGCTCAATCCCATTCATCTGAAACAGTCGAGCAAAGACAAGCAAGACAAGAAACCGCTCGAGTATGCACTGCTCAAGCCATTTCATCTGAAACAGTCGAGCAAAAGAAAGCAAGACAAGAAACAACTCGAGTACGCAATGCTCAAACCCGTTCATCTGAAACAGTCGAGCAAAGACAAGCAAGAAAAAATTACAAAAATCATCAATGGCTCAATGCACGTGCTTTATTTGCAGCCAAAAACCACGATTTCAATGCCATTAACTTAAGCATTCAAAATGAAATCCCAGGCGAAACGACAACGTATAACTCCATAGACACTTATTGAATCAAGACGAAGTTGTCAATTATCCAACAGAATTCTTGAATTCACTTGACTTGCCCGGCATTCCGTCGCACATTGTAACACTGAAAATTGGCGTACTTATCATACTTTTTACGAAATATTAATCCACCACGACTTTGCAACGGTACCAAGCTATCATTGAAAACCATGATGAGCAATGTCATTAAAGCTACTATTTTAAATGGAAAATTTAAAGGAGAAGATGTACTTTTGCCACGCATCCCAATGATTCCAACAGATATGCCATTTCAAACGTCTGCAGTTTCCGGTGCGACTCGCATTTGCAATGACCATCAGCAAAGAACAGGGACAATCGCTACAAGTTTGCGGACTAAATTTGGAAAACCCATGCTTCTCTCGCGTCAGAAAACCTTCTGATGTATTCATGTATGCACCGGACGGAAAAACAAAAAACATTGTGTTTTTAAAAGCTCTACAATAAACCTAATTAAATGTAAACATTTACTTTCTTTGAGAGGATCTGCAACGCATGGTGGGTATTCGATAGTACTACATATCATATGAATTTTTTTTACATTTGCCACAAAGCAATACATTCGCTGTCAAATCAATGATGCCACCTAAAGGAAAAGCTTTTGGTCTATCTACACCTCAATCATGAAAAGAAAAGTAATCTCGATTTTCTGAAACAGTTAAGCTACTAGAAGAAAGACTAGAAACCACTCGAATACGCAATGCTCAAAACCATTCATCTGAAACAGTCGAGCAACGGGAATTAAGAATCGAAACAACACGAGTAAGCCATGCTGAAACCCATTTGTCTGAAACAGTCGAGCAGAGAGAAACAAGACTGGATTCCGTTAGATTTTGCACTGTTCGATCTAGATGAACACTGCATGCTGAATTAATATTAGTGCATTCCATTAGCATGCTAATTTAATTACAGTCTTTATCCAAGTGTAGTTACTGGGTAAATTGATCAATTATGCGTGTATTGCAGTGCCCTCAAATTTAAGAATGAAACACCGGGAATTTGCTGTGCGGGTGGGAAAGTGAAATTGTCAGAATTACATTCAACACTTGAGCTTTCATCAACGTTGGTATCTCTGATGCATCGAATATTGCTCAAACACAGCAAATATTCACTTTGTTTGCAATCATATTGACAACTTGCTTCCCATCCAAGCCAAAAGATCTTTGGGAGAAATACAAAGACTAACAGATTGAAGATATCCTTCATCGTTTGCGAGCAACAAATCTAAATCCGGACATTAAATTTACACCAAAAGTGTATAATGAGGCATTGGTTTCGATTGTGGACATGTGCTTGGCAATCTCTAACAAAGCACTGGTAGTGTTGGGAATGACTTGTCCGAATCGATCTACAAACAAGCCTGTCAATCGTGATTTGAAACGAGAAACGCATTTTGATATCAAAGAATTAGGTATATTTGTTTGGATAAATCTTCCGAAATTTGTTCCAGAAAAACTCATATTGTATTACAGAATTATGCATGCAATTACCAATCAAATCGGTAGACTATATTTCCTAGCTGCGCACGGAGGGACAAACAAATCTTTCCTAATTTCACTCATTTTGTCAATAATATGATCACACAAAAATAATGCACTGGCTATTGCATCATCTGTAATTACAGCAACTCTTTTGGAAGGTGCCCTCAACAGCTACTGATGAATTAAATGCACGTCTCAAATCATCATTTTTATGGCGGCATGTACAGAAATCAACTTTGAAGACCATTATGCATGTAGAACTACATGATGATGCATCCGCTGAACGTTTCGCAAAACACTTGTTGGACATTTGGAAAGGGAAAATGGCAATTGATGAATCCACTCAATGTTTTTCACTGCCAACAAGCTTCTGTAAAACTACAGCTACCACCGACGAATTCACACACACAGTTTTTCGAAATATATCACAGTATTACAAAAATCATCAGTGGCTCAGTGCAAATGCTATATTTTCAGCCAAAAAGCAACGATTACAATGCAATCAACTTAAGCATTCAAAATGAAATCTCAGGCGAAACGACAACGTTAAGTCCATTGATACTGTATTGAACTAAGACGAAGTTGTCAATTATCCAATCACTTGACTGCATATATTCCATCGCACGTTTTAACATTGAAAATTGGCGTGCCTATCATTCTTTAATGAAACAAAAATAAGCCACGACTTTACAACGGTAACAAGTTTCAATGAAAAACATAATGAAAAATACCATTGAAACTGAAGCTACCATTTTAAATGGAAAATTCAAAGGAGCTGATGTACTATTGCCACGCATCCCAATGATGCCATTTGAAATCAAACGTCTACATTTTACGGTGCGACACGCATTTGCAATGACTATCTACAAAGCACAGTGACAATCGCTACAAGTTTGCGGACTAAATTTGGAAAACCCATGCTTCTCCCGTGGACAGATGTATGTGGCCTGCTCTCGCGTCGGAAAACTTTCTGATTTATTCGTGTATGTACCAGACGGAAAAAAGAAAAACTTTATGTATTTAAAAGCTCTTGAAGAGACATAATTAAAATGCAAACACTTTCTTTCTTTGAGAGGTATTGCAACGCATGCCGGGTTCTCGCTAGTTTGTAATAATATTACAAATATAATTACAGTGAATGTAATATCTACAGGGGAGTTTCTCTCCTTGGCTTAATTGGAAGGACTTTGGCCCGTGTTTCACTTAAACGATTGCAAAGTCGTGCTAACCACATCTACTCAAAGTCCCAGCATGGCTTCCAAAGTGGGCGCTTAACTATAGACATAAAATTCTCGTTACACCAAAATGCAGGACAAATGTCGTGCACAATATATGCCTCTTTATATTGCTTTCATAAATCGGACAAAGTCATTCGACTTGGTAAGTCGGAGATGCCTGTTCAGTATCTTGCAAAGAATAGATTTTCCTCCACGACTTCTCACAATCATACAGTTATTTTACAAAAACATGCACGTTAACCTTCAATGGTGCTGTCTCTGGGCATTGCCAGACAGCAGCTGAGAAAAACAAGTTTTTTTACTGGTACCAATGCTCTTCTCCATTTTCTTCTCGATGTTCCTTAAATGTGCCTACAGGGACAATGAAGATGGAGTGTACATCTATACCAAATCTGATTGTAGGCTGTTCAATATTGCCCGCCTTCGTGCAAAGGGTAAGGTAAAAAAAGGTACTAATTAGTGAAATGCTGTTCGCTGACGATTCCGCCTTGACATCTCACACAGAAGATGGTTTTCAGGGGCTCGTTAAATGTCTATCACATCTTGTAAAAAGTTTGGACTGGCAATTAGTCTATAGAAAACACATGTCATGATGCAAGAAGCCCTGTCCCCTCCAGCCATAACATCTTTTGAGGGCCATAATCTGTCGGTTGTTGAGCATTCCACATAGGTTTTATCCAAGATTTCCTGTTCTCTCTCCGTTGATAAGGAGATAAACATCAGAATCGCAAAAGCGGCAGCAAGTATGGCTAAGCAGGTGTGGAATAATATCAATCTAACTGATAAAACAAAACTAAGTGTGTATTGGCATGTGTGATTAGTACGCTCCTATATGGCAGTAAAGTGTGGAACACATATACCAGCCATGTATGGGAACTAAACTGCTTCCATCAAAGATGTCTGCCTCCCATTTTCGGCATGCGATGGCAGGACAAGGTGCTTTAGATGGATTCCTTGAAAGTGCAAAAATGTCTAGCATATTATCCGCACTTCCTGAGAGCCGCCTTTTCTGGTTAGACCATATATGAGAATGGAGGAACGCCGTATCCCAAAGAAGCTTCTGTATGGAGAGTTGGCAGAAGGGACAAGACTTATTGGACAGCCATGCCTGAGATTTAAGGACGTTAGCAAAAGGAGCATAAAGGAAGTCAACATTGTTATCAACGAATGGTTGATCATTTCCGAACAATGTTCCAGCTGTGAACAGCAGTGAATGAACGAGTAAAAGGGGCAGAAGATGCGCATAACGAAGCCCTGGCAACAGAAAGGACAATAAGGAAGGACTAATTTAATCAGCAATCATTATTGTCCTGCAAGAAATGCAGTCAATATTGTCATTACAGGGTTGGCTTAGTGAGCCACTCGTCGAAGTGTAGAACAAGCTACTTAATCGATCTTCTCGCGAAGATAGAAGGATGCCATACATACTATCATAACCAAATACGCTGCATAGGAATCAGATAGAAATGGAAGCAGGAGCCGTCCACATGTCACACCCGATACGTAATATATTATATAAGAAAACGATTTTACATTTTTACGATTTTGTTACCATTTTTTCAACAAAATTAAATGTTTTCGGATTTTGGGACTATCACCAAATTTTCCAGAACCATTTGTAAATCAGTAGGTATGACAATATGAAATTTGGTTTCGATCCAAATTTCTTAAAACGTTTTCTTGTGATTGTACGACCTAAATACAAAACAAATAGACAATCTTGCTACAAGTAGCTTGATACATTAGAAATTTTTAAAAAATGTTTAACAAAATAAATATTTACCTTGTTTAACGTCCAAACCGAGAATCATTGAAGTAAGGCTAAATCCTATTGGATGAATTGCAACATTGGGAAATTTTAGAGTGTTGATGAAGTCATGGAAATAATAAAAATACACATACACAGAAAGTCCTAGAAAGTTTCAAACAAAACAAATTACAATCATTTTGTTCAAGGCATCCCTGGGGCTAAGTTGCATAACCAATTGCAAGGTGTTTTTGGTTTTGCCGTCTGCTTCTATGGGGCAAGGTTGACGAAGAAAGGCTTAAATGGAGAAAAAGTTAATTCTTCATTGACAACAAAGCAGCTCGTTTATTCTTCCATTTTATACGTGATATGGTTGTAATTTAGTTATCATTTTTATAAAATAATTATAAGTTGCTAAAAGTTGTATGAATACTAACCGAAAAGTAGTAGTTGGTCGTCGAGTGGTACTGACTCTAGGTTTGACATTTGGGAATAAAACATAACATTAGAAAGTTCGAGAGTATATCAAGTCATGTAAACAATGGCAATGTGGTGAAAAACTTCAAACCAATGTGACAGACAGCCTAACTACAAGTTACAAGCTACAAGTATGATAACATCTATACCATGTATTGCATTAAATGTCAAGAGATGATGGTAACGAGTAAAAATAAAGTTGGAGAAAGTCTGGTTTAAATTTTGGTGAAAGTTTGATGGAACTTTAGGGAAGGTTTGATGAACATTTGGTGAAAGTTTGGTGAAATTTTATTGGGAAGTTGGTGAAGGTTTAATTAAAGTTTGGTGAAGGATTCGTGAAAATTATGTGAACGTTTTTGGTAAAAGTTTAGTGAATGTTTGGTGAAGGTATGCTGAAAGTTTGGTGAGAGTTTGGTAAAAGTCTAGTAACAATTTGGTGAAAATGTGATGTAAGTTTGGTAAAGGTTTCATGAAAGTTTGGTAAAAGATTGGAGAAATTTGGTGAAGGTTAGCTGAAAAAATTGTTTAAGGTTTTGTGAAACTTGGGTAAATGTTTATTGAGTTTTAAATTTATAATAAAAGTCAAACGTTATCTTTTTTTTTTTAAAAGGGTCTAATCTACAAATTTATGTTTGATTTAAATGACGTTTATATGAGACCACATTGTTCTTTGTTATGATAAAACTTTATTTAAAAGACATGCGCAAAAGGAAAGTGAGACGAAAATGTTCCTTCTAAAGATGTTCTAAGGTATCTTGAGCGCCCCTGTCATACAAACTATTAAAGTAGTTAAAGCTCGTCCAACATTGGCGATTTAAGATGTTCTAACGTCTCTTGAGCGCCCCTGTCATACAAACTATTAAAGTAGTTAAAGCTCGTCCAACATTGGCGATGTAAGATGTTCTAACGTCTCTTGAGCGCCCCTTTCATACAAACTATTAAAGTAGTTAAAGCTCGTCCAACATTGGCGATTTAAGATGTTCTAACGTCTCTTGAGCGCCCCTTTCATACAAACTATTAAAGTAGTTAAAGCTCGTCCAACATTGGCGACAGCTATTCGTGGACATCGCATCTACTAGTTGTAGTGCCAAGTATGCGGACAGCATTTCGAGAATTTGCAATGTTCTAAATATAGCACACCAAACATTGGCGACAATAATTCGTGAACTTCCATTCAACCAGTTATAGCAGCGAACATTGACGACAGTAATGCATGAAGTTACTGTATATTTTTTAGATTTCGCCAAACATTGGCGAGAGAAATGCATGAACTTCCCATCTACTAGTGAATAGCACACCAAACTTTGGTGACAGCAATGCGAGAAGTTTGCATCTACTTGTTATAGCTCACCAAACATTGGTGACAAGAATGCATTAACTTCTCATCTACTAGCTATAGCTCACACAAAACACACACACTTTTGGGAATAATTCCCAAAAGTTTCAAACAAAACAATTTACAAACATTAATTTGAATCAAGGAATCCCTTCGGTAAGTTGCACAACACATGTCAAGTTGTTTTCGGTTTTGCCTTCTGCTTCTATGGGGGAAGGTTAACCGAAAAAGACTTTTTTGAAAAAGGAGAAAATTTAATTCTTCATTGACAACAAAACAGCTGGTTTATTATTCCTTTTTATACGTAATATGGTTATAATTTTGTTATCAATTATATAACATAATTATAAGTTGCTAAACATTTTATAAATACTTACCGAAAAGTAGTAGTTGGTTGTTGACCAGTCCTGACACTTGGTTCGACACTTTGGAATAAAACATAACATTAGCAAAGTCGAGAGTTCATCAAGTCATGTAAACTTTGGCAATATGGTGAAAAAACATCAATCCAATGTTACATAAAGTCTAACTACAAATTACGAGCTAAAAGTATGATAACATCTGTACTTTTTTTTGCATTAAATGTCAAGAGAGGATGTATACGGGAAAGAAGTAAAGTTGGAGAAAACTTGGTAAAGGTTTGATGAATGTTTGGTGAAAGTTTTGTAAAAATTTTGGTGAGAGTTTTTTTAAGGCTTTGTTTAAGGCTTGGTGAAGGTTTGGTGAAGGTTTGGTGAAGATTTAATGAAAGTTTAGGAAAAGTTTAATGAAAGTTTGGTGACGGTGTGGTGAAAGTTTTGTAAAAAAATTTGTTGAGAGTTTTTTTGTAAAGTTTTTTTTAAGGTTCGGTGAAGGTTTGGTGAAGGTTTGGTGAAGGTTTGGTGAAGTTTTGGTGAAGGTTTGGTGAAAATTTTGTGAAGTTTTCCTGAAAGCTGCTTAAATTTTTGGCGGTGTTAATTTTATAATTAAGGTCAAACGTTATTTAAAAAACGTTGTCTAATATACACCATTATTTTGGATCTGTATAACGTTAATATGACAACAGATTGTATTTTGTTATGATAAAGCTTTGTTTAAAAGACATGCACAAAAGGACAGCGAGACGAAAATGTTTCTTCTAAAGATGTCCTAACATCTCTTGAGCGCACCGTTCTGGTTCTGGATCTCTGGTTTCTGGTAGTATACGTTGCTGCATCCATATACTGGCATCTGTGCAACAGGTTGGGGAAGAGATGTTGCTATTCTAAAAGCTCCAAGTAGATGCAATGGCAGCCTTAAGCTTTCGACAGATGCGGAGTCCACAGCGGCATTTTACAGTATGTTCCAAGCTCGGTAATTATGTTTGCTTATACTGCACTGTGTTACACCGAGGCACAGTGAAGGATTTGTTATTTTTTCGGGTGTAAAATCTTATGGGGTTGTCACCGTTAAAATCGGTGTTCAGTTAACATTTCGCTCTAATCAATCGACGCGGCTTCTGTGGGGTGAAATACGTGCCTGCTTTGATGGCCGCACCAGCCACATAACTACTTTGTATAAAAATATCAAAATATTTGGCGGAGTCCCTCTTGTCTGTCTTTATGGTAGGGGATGTCAAATCATTTTAAGGGGCCAGTAACGTAGCAAGAAGTGGTGGATTTGTTTTCACGTGCAATGAAGAGCACCACGTTACATTGGATTCGCTCATTCTGTCCACTTCTTACTTTAGGTATGGGTCCCAGATGATATCACCATATTTGTGTTGTGTTATGTGTTCACCTGTCGCCTAACAGGCTTGAAATGGACTATTGCACATTGTTTGTAATTTCTGTGTCAATGTGGATTTTTATGTGGAAATTCTGGTATCATCATTTTCGGAATGTTCTGGGCTGTGCAGTGATATAATCGGTTTAAAAATCGGATAATGGATTCCTGAGATATCTGCTGGTGTTTGTTTTTTCTTATGTAAAAAGACAAGTGAACACAGTGTTGACAGTACGGCATGTGTGCCCCTTTCTAGTGAGCTTCCACTCAGGATAGAAATATCATAGCCAGGCCTATGAGTAAATACTATAGAGACGCAGTTGCACATCCAGACTCAAATTCTGCGCTATACCAAGGCTCAACTATTGCTCTTCAACACGGTTTATGTCGACCCCCAGTTTTTACAAGTGATCGAAAAACTGGTTCAGCTTGACCTAAACTGTGAGACAGGAAAACTATGAAGTAAACCAATAGGCACATGGCGAAAGAAGACGCGTCTCTATCGAGCTGGTCGTCGTAAACAACGTCCACTGAAATACCGCCACGGCGACTGCAGTGTCAACACTATTGCGGGTTATAATCTTTATGAGGAGCTTTTTGATGAAGTTTTCAGTAACGAGGAGGACGACGGAAATCAGCCACCTACTGTGTCATCGATCTTGCCCGTTCCCTATGTGTCAAGGCTAAGGTCACAGCCAGTGGCCCATGATTTCGCACCACCTCGTCGGGGTGTGACGAGATCAAATCTAGTAGTTGTTGACTGTCAGCCTTTTGTGAGGCCGCAATCACGGCACTTCGGGGTGCTGTATTTTAACGCCCAGTCATGCAGGAACAAGACATTTGAGGTGTGTGATCTTATTTTAGAGAGCAAGGTTGATCTTGTGTTCATTACGGAGACGTGGTTTAAGCAGGTCGGAGATGAGGTCAAGTTGCAAGAAATCACACCTCTGGACTATCTCCTTCATTCCTGCCCAAGACTGTCTCGTGGTGGCGGAGGTATTGCTGTTCTTTACAGGAGCTCCCTCAAGAATAGTGTGGCGTTCTCAAAATCAGACCAGTTTGTTTCATTTGAGATTTGCAAGATGCAACTTAATTATTGTGACCAAGCGATTACTCTTCTTTGCATATACAGGCCACCTCCCAATAAGCGAAATAAGTTGAAGGCCTCCCAGTTTACTGCTGAATTTATAAAGCTCCTAGACACGTACGCCTCTACAAATAACAACGTCATCATAATAGGTGACACCAATTGCCACTTTGATTCCACCACTGACAGCTATGTGAAGACTCTGAAATCAGCTCTTGACACATACAGTATGATCCAGCTTGTCAGTGTCCCGACACAGAAGAGGGGCCACATCCTGGATTGGCTTGTTGTCAGAGAGGACCGCGCAGCTGTCATCCGCAACCTCCTTATTGAAGATAAAACGATATCTGATCACTTTCCCATATTCTTTGACCTAGACATGAGGAAGCCAGGGCGCCCTCTGCGCACAGTCACATCTCGTAACCAGCGAAAAATTGATCTAGTAGCCTTCAGATGCGACGACGCCGCGCTCAGGTGCAGTGAAAAAGACTCCGCTACATCCTACAACAGTGGCCTCAGAGTCATTTTAGACAAGCATGCACAAATGACCACACGGCGCGTTAAAGACCGCCCTTCCGTCCCATGGCTCACGCCCGAAATTAAGGAAGCAAAGCAGAAGCAACGACGTGCAGAACGCCAATGGCGGAAATCGGGCTTGACCGTGCACAGACAAATCTTTGTTGACCACAGGGAATGAACCAAAAGGTTGGTCCTTGCAGCTAGGACAGAGCATGTTAGTCATCAGATTATATACAGCAGCTCAAGCAAGGACCTATTTCGCATTGTGGGTCAGATGACCGGTAAAAACAAGTTTACATCTCTGCCAAATAATTAGCTGTAGAAGAGCTGCCAGACGCTCTAAATGACTACTTTATTACAAAAGTTAAGAGGATCAGAGCGTAACTTGACAGTTGCACCGATACTGCTCCAGAATTCGCATCCTTCAATGGCTCTTCTATGGGTGAATTTGTTGAGGTCAGTGAATCGAATGTGAGGAAAATCCTTGCTGATACCCCAAGAAAGTCATGTTCGCTTGACCCTCTTCCAGCAGGGCTCCTGTATGAATGTCTGGATGAAATAGTCCCCATCATCACTTGTATCATAAATCAGTCCTTAGCTACTGGTATTGTTCCATCATCTTTTAAAGAGGCGATCGTCACTCCACTATTAAAGAAATCAAATCTTGACCCAAATGTGATGGAAAATTATCGCCCCATCTCAAATCTACCATTTATATCCAAAATATTAGAAAAAGTCGTTCTCCGCCAACTCCTGGATCACCTCATTCAATATGACTTGTTTGAACCATTCCAATCAGCATACAGGGCGCATCACTCTACTGAGACAGCTCTGTTGCGCGTCGTAAACGACCTTCTGTCGTCTTGTGATGAGGGCCAGGTTTCGATTTTGTCTTTACTAGATCTATCGGCAGCTTTCGATACGCTTGATCACGGCATACTGCTCCAGCGTCTGCAAAAAACGTTCGGTCTCACTGATACCGTCCTGAGTTGGTTCCGATCATATCTGACTAACCGGGTCCAGTCAGTTATTTCAAACGGCCTGACTTCCAAGTAATCAAATATCGAATTCGGAGTACCCCAGGCCTCGCTCCTTGGCCCGGTGCTTTTCACGATGTACATTCAGCCCCTGGGCGCAGAGATCCATCAGTTTGACATGCAATACCACATGTTCGCAGACGACACTCAAATTCATCAATCCGTGATCCCCTCTAAATTCCCTCAGCTGCTCACTATGACACAGAAGACAGTTGAATCAGTTAAACTTTGGATGACCATAAACAAGCTCAAATTGAACGATGATAAGACTGAGCTGCTTCCCATCGCGACCACTCAGAAACAAAAATCTGCAAATAACACGACATCAATTACTCTTTCAGGAGTGCGTACTGAGTTAGCTCAAAAAGTGCGGTACATGGGTTTCTACCTAGACAGAAGACTTACCTTGGAAAGTCACATTAACATGCTATGCAAGGAGATTTTTCTAGAGCTGCGCAGGATTAGCCACATCAGGCCCTTCCTAAAAATTGATGCAACGAAGAGGCTGATGTTTGCATTTGTGCTATCACGCATGGGCTATTGCAATTCTCTCATGGTGGGTCTTCCAGCTATGCTCCTTGATAAAATTCAGATAGCACAGAATAATGCGGCTCGAATTGTTCTCCGCAAAAGCAAGTTCGACCATGCAAAATCGCTTCTGAGAGAGTTGCATTGGCTGCCGGTGCGTGCTCGCATAGAGTAAAAAATCGCAACTTTGTGCTACCGCTGTCTACATGGCCTGGCGCCGTCCTATCTGAACGAGCTGCTGACGCCTTATGTACCCAGTAGACAACTCCGCTCATCCGAAAGTGGCAAACTCTTGACACCACGTGTTCGCCTTGAGACTTGCGGAAAGCGCACTTTCGCATTTGCTGGTCCAACAATTTGGAACGCCCTTCCACTCTATCTCAGAAACATCCAGACACTGGAGTCTTTTAAAACCGATGTAAAGACACATTTATTTCGCAAACACTTTCTGGGATGATTGTCTACCATATTTTCCATTTAATGCATATTAGCTGTGTTGCTCACGGTTGAAATGGGTTGAAAGACTTTGACATTGTATGCTTGTAATTAGTTTTTGCAGTGTTGCGTTTGTTTTAAATGTGGTAAATTATAGATTTGTTTTTTGTTGACTTTGTACCGCGCTTCGAGCCTTTGGGGATGAAGCGTGTTTTTGAAATGAACTTTATTATTATTATTATTATTATTCCAGTAGTGGACGGACGAGTGCAAGATAAGCATTTCTTTTGTAGGACATTGTGCAGTAGCGTAGATTTCTTCGAATGAAACATCGTGTGGAGTTGGATGTTTTTGAAAGGTTGTTTATATGGGACAAACATTTTAGGTTATTTGAGAAGAAAATTTCAAGGTATGTATTATTTGATCCTTGTTGGAGAATTGTCTCGTTTAATGAGTCCATATAGTTTGATGGATATTTTTTTTTCTTGAGATGCTAATTGTGAAGCATTTTGTTTCATTAAATTCCATGCCCCATTTGTCTGAACACTTACTAAGGCACACTCTTTTAGGATAGTTAAAGCTCGCTAAACATTGATGACAGCAATACGTGAACTTCGCATCTACTAGTTATAGCACACCAAACATTGGTAAAAGCAATGTGTGAAGTTCCCATCTACTAGTTATAGCCCAACCAAACATTAGTGACAGCAACGCGTGACCTTCGCATCTACTAAAGTTACTTGACAAAACATGAACTCCAGCAACGCATATTTAAGAATCCTAATTTTTTCTACAACCCTTTCCTCCATAATACGTCATTGCGCACTTTTTTCACTACCATTAGCTATGTTAATATTGGTTGATTTGATAAATAAATAATAATAATAATAATAAATATAAAGTTTAGTTGAAAACACGCTTCATTCGCAAAAGCTCGAATCGTGGTACAAAGTCAACCATATTAAAAAGAGAAATAAAAACAATCTAAAATATACCACATTTAAAAAAGTCGCAACAGTACAAAGCTACATACGAGCATACCAAGTCAAAGTATTTCATCCCTTTTAAAAAATAAGCAACACAAGCCAATATACATTAACTGAAAAAGAGGGTAGATAGCATCACCCCAGAAGGTGTTTGCGAAATAGATGTGTTTTTAAATCGGTTTTAAAGGACTCCAGTGTCTGGCTGTTTCTGAGAGCGACTGGAAGTGCGTTCCAAATTGTTGGGCCGCCAAATGCAAAAGTGCGCTTTCCGTAAGTCTCAAGGTGAACACACGGTATCGATATTTTGCCACTATCGAATGAGCAGAGCTCTCTAGTGGTACACAATGCTTCATGAGTGCAGTGAGATAAGATGGCGCCAGGTCATGTAAGCAGCGGTAGCACAAAGTTGCAATTCTGTACTCAATGCGAACGCGGACCGGCAGCCACTGCAGCTCCCTCAGAAGTGTTTTATCATGGTCGTTTGCGAAGTACAATGCGAGTCGTATTATTCTGTGCTCTTTGAATTTTATCCAGGAGCGTAGCTTGGAGACCAACCATGAGAGCATTGCAGTACCATGCGTGATAACACAAATGCAGACATCAGCCTCTTTGATTTAACTAACGTTAAGAAAGGTCTGATGTGACTAATCCTCTAGGAAAATTGCCTTGCAAAGCATGTTAATATGATTTTCCATAGTAAGTGTTCTGTCTAAATAGACACGAAGGTCTCGCACTGTATGAGCAACTCAATTTGCATACATGAGAGAGTAAGTGATGTTTTGTTTTACAGATTTTTTTGTTTCTGAGCAGTGGCAATGGGGATCAGTTCAGTCTTTTCATCATTCAATTTGAGCTTTTTTATGGTCATCAAGTGCTTAACTGACTCCACTCTCCTCTGTGTCATGCTTACAGCACTCTGATGTTCTAAAATCTATAAAAATAAAAAAAAGTCTTACATTTTTCTTAAATGATTTTTTTTAACCAATTTCAATTTCCCCCAAAGATTGAGGAGAGTTGTCCATAATTATTGCGCTATAGCTTCAAGAAAGCGCACTTTGTATGATTTCTTTCTGTTTCCATCCACACAGTAAAAACTGTGTTGAAGAGCGCAAGTTCTTAAATGGATACGTGTTTAGAATTCAGATTATTAAGATATTCAGGTGCTGTGCCTTCTATAAAGCTGTAGTTTATTGTTAATGCGCTCATTTACATGAAGCCAATCTAGATATCTAATTATTGGGAGATAAGTCAAATTTATTTAATCTGTTATACAATGCGTGTTGCAGTATTTTGTACCTCGTAGAGTTTCTGGACTTGGTTTTAAGATAAACCCCATAAACAACTGTTACAGTAATCTAATCTTGATTGTATTAAATTGCATGATGCAACAAGGGCTGTTCTCTGATTAAATTGAGGACGCAACTGTCCCTGTGCGCGCAGACGACAGAAAAAAGCTTGGACCACAGAAAAAATGTTAGCCAGGATCTCTGAAAGTGTATGACAAGGGGATCTCAGAAGCACCAATTTTTATTGATGTGATGACAACCATCCGAAGAATGGCGTCAGAACCACATGTAATTGCCAATCTCTTATTGTCATTTAACTTAAGTCTGCTTTATGCCATCCATGATTTCACCATAAAAATGCAGTTCTTGACAGCTTAAAAAACAGCTGCACAGGATAACACCTGTGCAGTTCTGTGTCATCCGCAAATAATTTACGGGACATACCATAACTTTCAACAATTTCGCCGAGCTGATAAGTGTACAAGAAAAACTGAATAGGTTCTAAACTAAGCTATGTGGCAGTCCGTTGGTAAGGGAAGTGTCCATGGAAGATGCTTGACTTAAAACAATACGCTGAGTCCTGTCAGTCAGATAAGAAGAAAACCAGTGTAGTGCTGTTCCAGATATGGCCGCCTTATTCAGATATCATAACAGAAGAAGCTCATGGACAATCACATAAAAAAGGCACTGAAGTCCAAATGGACCAATAGTGTCAGATCGCCATGGTCAGCATGCCATAGAACGTTATTCATGACACGGAGTAGGCTCACAACTGTGTCCCTGTCGATATGCAGATTGAAACTTTTCAAGCAAGTCATAAATTCTAAGATGCTGCACAAGCTTCTATTACACAACTCTCTCAAGAATCTTACATAAAAATTAAGATTAGAGCCCGGGCGAAAATTCTTGCAGTCATTTGGGTCCAGAAAACGTTTTCAAAGCATATGCTTAACGAGCAGTGCCTTGAAGAGACGTGGGGCTGTGGTGGACGGAATGTTACTATTCCCTATGTTAATCAGTACAGGAAGCTAGACTTGCAGACAGTCCAAAACCATATTGGTTGGTATGTTGTGAACAATAAAAGATCTACAGTTAAATATCATAATAATATTCTTAAATGTTAATGGGAAAGACTTTCTCCATATGGGTGCCTTTATAGACATTCTCCACTAGATACAAATCACAACGTTCCCCAAAGCTCTTTATGATTTTTTTGAATTTTTTCAGTGAAGAACTTGCTCAGTTTAATTGCAGCTTGTTGAGGCAATAGACACAAATGAGTCTAGTGTTGTCGCCTCAACCGTTCACGACCTCCTCTTCTCCAAGGCTTTTCAGCTAGACCCCTGACAAATTTGCTTTTTATAACCGTTGGAGTGAATAAATGGGAGTCAGATCTGTTACTATCAAACTTATTTGACGCTGGGTCATATGTATCCAACAGAGAAGTGAGAGTCTGATTGTAGAGGAGGACTAGTTGTTCAAGATGTCTCAACCACGTATTAACAAAATATTTATTACACCATATTTAAATTGAGATGATTTCATTTCCCGAAAACAAAATATTACTCACCAAACGCAGTTGCGTAACATTAATAATAAAATTAGCGTATTTATCGGTAATTATCTTATGCTCGCTATCCGTAAATGGAATATTTAAATTGAGATGATTTCATTTCCCGAAAACAAAATATTACTCACCAAACGCAGTTGCGTAACATTAATAATAAAATTAGCGTATTTATCGGTAATTATCTTATGCTCGCTATCCGTAAATGGAAGCAGTCACACCACAAGAAAAATATATTTACAAGATACGCCTTTAATCGTGAGTTTCCTAAGGCCGGAATTCAAACTACCAAGGCCACCGTCATCTTGATCAAAACGGATCTATATTTTTCCATTTTCGAGATGATAAAAATCGAATTTCAAATAGGTTGTATTTTTACAAAGGTCAATTGTCTGTTTAGTTTCTCCCGCACTAATGTTTTGATCAAAAAGATCCAGGACTTTTTTTTAAATGGAAAAGATTTACAATTTACATTATTAGATGTTTCCCAAATTTCAACAAGTGCTAAATTTAAACTTTGAGCAATTTGAGCAAGAATTTAAAAAATTGTCATAGACTAGATGGATAAGACCAAAGTGCATACTTATTTAAATAGGTTTGTCTGTAATGTTAGCATTAGGACATGAAAGTGGGAATGGAAGATAATGTTTCATTAACTTCACCTGGCTTCTTGATGTGGGTTAACACTCTCCACTTCATCATGGTTAGGCCAATACATGCCCAGGCTCAGGCCTACACAATTAAGTGGACAAATGGAAAAGTACAAAGTTATAAAATGAATGCGGTGACAGGCTGATATCAGAAGGAATACAGAGATAAGCTAAAAACTAAAGAGATATAGCACTGGTTAAAGTGACGTGAAGAAAGCGATAGTTAAATCAAAGGTGATACTCAGACTCAGTTTAACGACAGGACATTAGTGAGTGGACAAATTTACAGTTCATCAGTGACTTGGCAAATTCACAGGGCATCAATGACTGAGCAAATTCACAAGGCATCAGTTGCTGAACAAATTCACAGGGCATCAGTGACTGGGCAAAGTTAAAGGGCATCAGTGGATGGGAAAATTTACAGGGCATCAGTGACTGGCAAATTCACAGGGCATTAGTGACTGGAAAAATTCACAGGGCATCAGTGATTGGGCAAAGTTACAGTGAATCAGTCACTGGGAAAAGTGAAAGGACATCAATTACGTAAAAATGACGGGACATCAGTGATTGGGCGAATTGACAGCGTAATAATGAGAGGCCATCAGTGACTGGACAAAGTTACAGGGCCTCAACGACTAGGTAAATTTACAGGGCGTCAGCGACTGGGACAATTACATGGCATCAGTGAGTGGGAAAATTCACAAGCAATCGGTGACAGGGCAAAATGCAGGGCATCAGTGACTGGGCAAAATGAAAGTTCATTAGTGATTGGACAAATTGACAGGGCATCAGTGACAGTGAAAATTTACAGGGCATCAGTGATTGGTCAAATCGACAGTCTATCAGTTTGGGCAAAATTACATGGCATTAGTGACTGAGCAAAGTGCCAAGGCATCAGTAAATGGGGCAACGTGAA
This sequence comes from Lymnaea stagnalis, assembly GCA_964033795.1. NCBI lineage: Eukaryota > Metazoa > Mollusca > Gastropoda > Lymnaeidae > Lymnaea > Lymnaea stagnalis. The sequence goes on along the minus strand of CAXITT010000910.1, from coordinate 171,413 downwards.
ATGGCAACAGTGACTTGGCAAAGTTACATGGCATCAGTCATTTGGCAAAGTGACAGGACATCAAGGACGTAAATAATGACGTGGCACGTTTAATTATGCAAAATGACAGGGCATTAGTGACTGGGCAAAATGGCTTGGCAAAAAGACCTGGCAAAAAGGCTTGGCAAAAGGACCTGGCAAAATGGCTTGGCAAGATTGCTAGATAAAATGGCACTTGATACCGTAAAAAGTTAAAAATGACACCGGCCAGTTACTTTTAGAAATTACAGGTGACACAGCGAATGAATAACATAATAACTTTGACTCGCAAAGCTATAGGTGGACATATTAATTGGTCAAAATGACATGGGACAGAGTAACTGGATAAATTGACAGAAGACGCAATAAATAGGGAAAAAAACTAGCTCAGCGTAGAGGGACTAGATAATGCGCATGGACAAAGGAAATGAGTAAAATAACAAGGGACGATTTTACCGTGTACATTGACAGGGGACACAATTATGAAGTAAATTGGCTACAGGTGAATAGGTAAAGAAAAAGGGCAACATTGAATAGTTAAAATGACAAAAGAAAATTTTGTCTTGTTAAAATGCCCGTGAATTGGTAGATGACAAGGGTCTCAGTAACTGGGTAAAATGACTTGGGAGAGAGTGACAAGAAAAAAATGACGTAGAAGGAATTGACTAAGTCAAGGGCTTTGGACAAGCTAATTGAAATACAATAGCATAGTATATATTGACAAGCTAATAAAAATAAAATGACAAGGTTAACATTGACAAGCTAATAAAAATAAAATGACATGGTATACATTGACAAGCTAATAAAAATAAAATCTTGATAGGGACAATTTGATAGGATGGGACACGTTGATGGGATAGGAAAAGTTAATATGAGGGGACAAGTTGATATAAGGTGACAAGTCGAAAGGAGGGGACAATTCATAGAAAGAGACAAGTTGATAAGAGGAAACATGTTGATTGGAGAAGAAAAGTTGTTGGCGGGAACAAGTTTACAGGAGGGTCAATTTCATAGAAGAAACAAGTTGATCGGAGGGGGAAGTTAATATGAAGGTAACAGTTGATAGGGGAACTAGTTGATTGTAGATGGCGAGTTGACAGGTGGGTACAAGTTGATAAAAGGAGACTCAGTGATAGGGCGAAGAAGATGATAAGAAAGAACAACTTGATATGAGTGGAAAAGTTGATAGAAGGGGAAAATGGATAAGAGGGAACATTTTTATAGGACGGGACAAGTTGATAGAATGGGACAAGTTAATAGGAGGGAAAAAGTTTGATAAGAGGGACAAGTTGATAGGAAGGGACACGTTGATCGAGGCAGACAACTTAAAAGGAGGGGACAAATTAATAGGAGGGGATAAATTGATAAGAGGCAACAAATTATAAGATGGAGCATGTTGATAGGAGAAGAAAAGTTTTTTAGGAATAGACAAGTTGATAGAATGGGACAAGTTGTTAAGTATAAAATGCTGATTATAAAGGACAATGGTAGAATGTGACCAGTAAATAGAAGGGGACACGTTTATAGAAGGTGAAAAGTTGATAGGAGGGGACAAATTGATACAGGGCAAATATTGATTGGAAGGACACCATTGATAAAGTGGGACTCGTTTATAGGAGGGGACATATTAATAGTTGGGGATAAGTTGATAGATTGGGACAAGTTGATAGGAGGTGAGAAGTTGATGAATTATGACATTTTGAAAGGAGGGGACATATTGATAGGAGGTGAGAAGTTGATGAGCTAAGTGGAGGAGACATATTGAGTGGAGGGGACAAATCATAGGAGGGGACAATGTGATAAGAGGAAAATAGTTGATAGGTGGGGACATGCTGATATAAGGGTACAACATAATAGGAGGTAATAGTTGTTAGGAGTCGACTTGTTGATTGGCGAGGACGAGTTGATATGAGGGTTGAAGTTGATTAAAGGGGAGAAGTTGATAGGAGGAGACAATTTGATAGGAGGGGACACGCTGATAGGAGGACACAAGATCATATGAGGGGTAATGTCTATAGAAAGGGACAAGCTGATAGGAAGTGTAAAACTGATAACTTACAGTTCGCGGTTTGTAATGTTGAAATGACAGTCGCCAAGATCAGCCAGCACAAGAGAGTGTTCATGTTGGTTTAATTTTTCTCTTCACAAGATCAGATCTCCACGGCCAAACAACCTCGCTATGTTAGGTGCGTGTTTCGTCATGGAATTATATACAAAGGGATTTTAATGTAGTGTCCCGACCATCCTATTCAAACTCAAATGTCTTGTTGGCGTCTACACAGTGATGAGAGTAATAAAATCCCCATTGTGGTCTTTTCAAGTTTTAATTAAATTTGACATCTAATTGCCTTGGTAATAACTATTGAGTGACCCACTTGAATAACTACCTTTTGCAGCTATCAGACGGCGCATAATTTGACATCTAATTGCCTTGGTAATAACTATTGAGTGACCCACTTGAATAACTACCTTTTGCAGCTATCAGACGGCGCATGGTGTCCTATGTACATGTTTCATTGATTTGTGTACGTGCTAGAATATGATTGGATAGAAAAAATGAATAGGAGGGGACAAGTTGATAGGAGGGGACAAGTTGTTAGGAGGGGACAAGTTGATAAGAGGGGACAAGTTGAAAGCAGTTGACAAGAACATAGAAGGGGACAAGCTGATAGGAAGGGACATGTTGATAAGAGGGAACACGTTGATAGGAGGGGACACGTTGATAGGAGGGGACAAGTTGACAGGAGGGGACATGTTGATAGGAGAGGACATGTTGATAGGAGAGGACATGTTGATAGGAGGGGACATGTTGATAGGAGGGGACATTTTGATAGGAGGGGACATGTTGATAGGAGGGGACATGTTAATAGGAGGGAACACGTTGATAGCAGGGGACAAGTTGAAAGAAGGAGACAAGTTGACAGGAGAGGACAAGTTGATAGGAGGGGACATGTTGATAGGAGGGGACATGTTGATAGGAGGGGACATGTTGATAGGAGGGAACACGTTGATAGCAGGGGACAAGTTGAAAGAAGGAGACAAGTTGACAGGAGAGCAGGAGAGGACAAGTTGATAGGGGGACAACTTGGTTTGAGGAAATATGATGATAGGGGGAACAAGATGATAGGAAGGAGATGGTTATACCTAAATTTGCTCAATGGCATACAAATCTAAAAATAGAGGATCCTTTGGGGGTACCAAACACAATTCGAAACACACACTTTGTACTTTCGGTGGACTAGGGTGGAATATTGTAATACTTTAAACGCTTTTCTTTAAAGTCAACAGTAGCTTTTAATTAGTGCTATCGATTGCAAAGCCAATAATGTATGTCATATGAGGAAATCAGAAGAACGGTTCATATCTTATAAATAAAGCGCCATATTTTAACTTCTTTTACTGAACTGAAAATTAGGATTCCTCAAGAACAATAATAACTTCTCCCTAGTGACCAAGTCTGTTTAGTTCTGTTATTAACAACGACCGCTCCTTCAAACCTGTCCTGCTAACTTGTACCATCACTCGGAACGACGTGAGGTGCGTACGTTACAACCATGGATATTACACAGATTGGTGTTTTCAAGGTCTAAAACATAGAGATGGATTGACCTCATCGGAAAGTCCCAGTACATGAAGTTGGCACATGGAAGGTGCGTTGTACGGTGCTGAGAACACAAATAGTAGTAATGACGTGAATGACGTTTAAATATCTTTAGACACATGTACTTCAATAACGTGAATGATGTTGAAATATATTTAGACACATATACTTCCACAATGTGAATGACGTTTGAATATCTATAGACCCGTCTACTTCAGTTCCGTTTGTTTTTCAGTGAAATATAGGAACAAGAACATGTGGGGGGGGGGGTAGCTGGCGGTCTGCCCCGGAATTTTTGGAGGGTTCCATTTCCGGTCAATTCCACGTGCTATGTGACAGTCGAGATTTAATGTATCTTCTCTTATTGGTACGTAGCAGATTTACTTGAGAGGCTTGAATCTCGGCGTCATCTAAGGACCACAACAATCGGGCGCCAACTAAGGCCCACAACTTGCTCGTCATCTAAGGACCACAACCAGGCATCAGCTAAGGACCACAACTTGTTCGTCATCTAACGACCACAACCGGGCGTCATATAAGGACCACAACTTGTTCGTCATCTAAGGACAACAACCAGGCATCATTTAAGGACCACAACTTGTTCGTCATCTAAGGACCACAACCAGGCGTCATCTAAGGACAACAACCGGGTGTCATCTATGGACCAAAACTTGTTCATCATCTACGGACCACCAGTGGTTCGTCATCTAAGAACCGCAACTCGCCGTCATCTAAGGAGAGCAACTTGGCGTCATCTAAGGATCCCAACCAGGCGTCATCTAAGGACCACAACGAGGTATCTTCTAAAGACCACAACCAGGCGTCATCTAAGGACCACAACCAGGCATCATCTAAAGAACACAACCGGGCGTCATCTAAGGACCACAACCAGGCACCATCTAAAGACCACAACCAGGCGTCATCTAAGGACCACAACCAGGCACCATCTAAAGACCACAACCAGGTGTCATCTAAAGACATCAACCAGGCGTCATCTAAGGACCACAACCAGGTATTTTCTAAAGACCACAACCAGGCGTCATCTAAGGACCACAACCAGGCACCATCTAAAGACCACAACCAGGTGTCATCTAAGGACCCCAACCAGGCGTCATCTAAGGACCACAACGAGGTATCTTCTAAAGACCACAACCAGGCGTCATCTAAGGACCACAACCAGGCATCATCTAAAGAACACAACAGGGCGTCATCTAAGGACCACAACCAGGCACCATCTAAAGACCACAACCAGGCGTCATCTAAGGACCACTACCAGGCACCAACTAAAGACCACAACCAGGCGTCATCTAAGGACCACAACCAGGCACCATCTAAAGACCACAACCAGGCGTCATCTAAGGACCCCAACCAGGCGTCATCTAAGGACCACAACGAGGTATCTTCTATAGACCACAACCAGGCGTCATCTAAGGACCACAACCAGGCATCATCTAAAGAACACAACCGGGCGTCATCTAAGGACCACAACCAGGCACCATCTAAAGACCACAACCAAACGTCATCTAAGGACCACAACCAGGCACCATCTAAAGACCACAACCAGGCGTCATCTAAGGACCACAACCATGTGTCATCTAAGGACCGCAACCAGGCGTCATCTAAGGAGAGCAACTTGGCGTCATCTAAGGACCACAACTAGGCTTCATCTAAGGACCACAACCGGGCGTCATCTGAGGACCACAACCGGGCATCATCTAAGGACCACAACGTCAACCATACGTCATCTAAGGACCACAACCAGGCACCATCTAAAGACCACAACCAGGCGTGATCTAAGGACCACAACCAGGCAACATCTAAAGACCACAACCAGGCGTCATCTAAGGACCACAACCAGGCACCATCTAAAGACCGCAACGGGGCGTCATCTAAGGACCACAACCGGGTGTTATCTAAATACCGCAACCAGGCGTCATCTAAGGACCACAACCAGGCACCATCTAAAGACCACAACCGGGCGTCATCTAAGGACCACAACCAGGCACCATCTAAAGACCACAACCTGGCGTCATCTAAGGACCACAACCAGACACCATCTGAAGACCACAACCGGGCGTCATCTAAGGACCACAACCGGGTGTTATCTAAGTACCGCAACCAGGCGTCATCTAAGGAGAGCAACTTGGCGTCATCTAAGGACCACAACCGGGCGTCATCTGAGGACCCCAACCGGGCGTAATCTAAGGACCACATTCGGGCGTCATCTAAGGAGCAGAACCGGGCGTCATCTAAGGAGCACAACCGGGCGTCATCTAAGGACCACAACTGGGTGTCATCTAAAGACCATAACAGGGTGTCATCTAAGGACCACAACCAGGCGTCATCTAAGTATCACAACCAGGCGTCATCTAAGGACTAAAACCGGGCGTCATCTAAGGACCATAACCGTGTGTCCTCTAAAGATAACAACCAGGCGTCATCTAATGATCTCTACCAGACGTCATCTAAGGACCACAACCAGGCGTCATCTAAGTATCACAACCAGGCGTCATCTAAGGACCATAACCGCGTGTCCTTTAAAGATAACAACCAGGCGTCATCTAAGTATCACAACCAGACGTCATCTAAGGACCACAACCAGGCGTCATCTAAGGACTACAACCGGGCGTCATCTAAGGACCATAACCGCGTGTCCTCTAAAGATAACAACCAGGCGTCATCTAAGTATCACAACCAGACGTCATCTAAGGACCACAACCAGGCGTCATCTAAGGACCATAACCGCGTGTCCTCTAAATATAACAACCAGGCGTCATCTAAGGACCATAACCGCGCATCATCTAAGGACCATAACCACGTTTCCTCTAAAGATAACAACCAGGCGTCATCTAAGTATCACGACCAGACGTCATCTAAGGACCACAACCAGGCGTCATCTAAGGACCATAACCGCGTGTCCTCTAAAGATAACAACCAGGCGTCATCTAAGGACCACAACCGCGCATCATCTAAGGACCATAACCACGTTTCCTCTAAAGATAACAACCAGGCGTCATCTAAGGAGAGCAACTTGGCGTCAACTAAGGACCACAACCAGGCGTCATCTAAGGACCACAACCGCGCGTCATCTGAGGACCAGAACCGGCCATCGTCTAAGGACCACAACCAGGCGTCATCTAAAGATAACAACTAGGCGTCATCTAAGGATCTCAACCAGACGTCATCTAAGGACCATAACCGTGTGTCCTCTAAAGATAACAACCAGGCGTCATCTAAGGATCTCAACCAGACGTCATCTAAGGATCTCAACCAGGCGTCATCTAAGGATCTCAACAAGACGTCATCTAAGTATCACAACCAGGCCTCATCTAAGGACCATAACCGCGTGTCCTCTAAAGATAACAACCAGACGTCATCAAGGATCTCAACCAGACGTCATCTTAGGACCACAACCGGGCGTCATCTAATTTCGGTCACCCTATTTGAACATTCTGACGAACAGGGGGATGTGTTTAGTCAGGACACACATTCAGTCAGGACACACGTACAGTATCATACATGGCGATGTGTTCATTAAAGACACACATAAAGTTACATACTTGGTGATGTGTTAAACAAGGACACATGTACAGCTACATACAGGGTTATGTTTTAATTGAGGACACACGTACAGTCAGGACACACGTTGAGTTACATATAGGGTGATCTGTTAAGTGAGGACACACGTACATTAAGGACACACATAGAGTGAGGAAACACATACATTTACATACTTGGTAATATGTTAAGTCAGGACACATTTTCACCTACGTACAGTGCGATGTGTTAGCTTAGATCAATTTACCTGAACACACATTCAGCCACATAAGGAGACACTACTTGAATTCAAAGGACTTAGCACGGACAAAATCTATTAAATTTAATGCTCAAATCTTATCATGCAAAAATCCAAGATGGCTTCTCAATGCTTTGTTTTGTTCATTTATGTCTTTGCGTTGCATTGATTTTTTTTTAATGATAAGACCAACATCACGCAGCAAACAGACGATAGAGTTGTGTTGGTTTTGGACTGCAAGTATTCCATTATAAAATAATGGCCGCCGTCTTGGATCGCTCTATTAAAATGACAATAGAAAATCATTGATTTTATTCTGGTCAAGACATTAATTCGTAAGTATCGCCTTAACGAAGAAGGACCAAATCTCGCCGCATCGTGATAGCATTGTAACTTAACGTATAGACAGAGATCTAGTCAATGTCAGGAAACATCTCTTTCTCCTTAACCCCCTTTCTACCCCCCCCCCACAACTCTCTCACCTTTTTTCTCATTCTCTCTCAAAATGTTTCTCTCACACATTCTCTATATTAATTCTTCTCTCTCATTCATGTTCTTAGTCTCTCTGTCTCTCCCTCTCTCATACGGTTATTTCATGCTCTCTCGCAATCTCTCTAAATTCTCTTTCACTCCTTCTCTCAATTTCTCTCTCTATGTATCTTTCTCTTTCACTTCTCTTCCTCTATATGTTGAGGGCCCACAATCAATGAATTGATCATTCTAACTCCCATGTTTCAGAGGGGTTCGCGATGTTACTGTGCATGGGTTTCAAGGGGATACTTCACTGGTTTCAAGGGCTACTCAGCAGTCGTATTGTGAGCTGGGGGTTGAAAGACAGGAGGCAAAAGACAAAATGTAATTGCGTCGTCGCTGTCTAGGGGGCGATGGAGGAGTTTCTGTTTGACGCTGGAGCAGTGGACCAGCCTATTTTTCATCATATGATGACTGCGCTAAATGAAATTATTATGTTTCTTTTAAAGTTGCTTGGTGCGTAATATTTTTGTTTTTGTTTTTATGAAATAGTTTTTGAAATAAATTTCTGGTGGGTCAATAGAATATTCAAATGTTTCAGGGGTGTGAAAAAAAGTGCAGGTGCAAGCCTTGTGGTGGGGGGGGGGGTCACCATTTGGCATTCTTATAAAATGCGTTACTTGAATGTATCATTTTTTCCCATTTTCAACATTGAATCATTTACATTCTTTACAAAAATCCCTCCCTGTGACCGACCTCTGTTGGGGTACCCACACCTTATACAATCTACCCCCACAGACTGTCATTAGATTAACAATGATATTTTTTATTCATAATATTTTGACTTCAATTCTGAAGGTTGTATTTCAGATGTCAGAAAAAGAGAGTTCCAGCGGCGGATCTGAATCTAAATCTGGCGGTTTAGACAAAGAGTCGAGTTCCAGCGGTGGATCTAAATCTAAATCTGGTGGTTTAGACAAGGAGTCGAGTTCCAGCGGCGGATCTGAATCTAAATCTTGTGGTTTAGACAAAGAGTCGAGTTCCAGCGGCGGATCTGATTCTAAATCTGGCGGTTTAGACAAAGAGTCGAGTTCCAGCGGCGGATCTGAATCTAAATCTGGTGGTTTAGACAAAGAGTCGAGTTCCAGCGGCGGATCTGATTTTAAATCTGACGGTTTAGACAAAGAATCTAGTTCCAGCGGTTGATCTGAATCTAAATCTGACGGTTTAGACAAAGAGTCGAGTTCCAGCGGCGGATATGATTTAAAATCTCGCGGTTTAGACAAAGAGTTGAATTCCAGCGGCGGATCTGAATCTAAATCTGAAGGTTTAGACAAAGAGTCGAGTTCCATCGGTGGATCTGAATCTAAATCTGATGGTTTAGACAAAGAGTCGAGTTCCAGCGGCGGATCTGAATCTAAATCTTGTGGTTTAGACAAAGAGTCGAGTTCCAGCGGCGGATCTGATTCTAAATCTGGCGGTTTAGACAAAGAGTCGAGTTCCAGCGGCGGATCTGTGCGGATCTGAATCTAAATTTTGTGGTTTAGACAAAGAGTCGAGTTCCAGCGGCGGATCTGATTGTAAATCTGGCGGTTTAGACAAAGAGTCGAGTTCCAGCGGCGGATCTGAATCAAAATCTGGAGGTTAAGACAAAGAGTCGAGTTCCAGCGGCGGATCTGAATCTAAATCTGACGGTTTAGACAAAGAGTCGAGTTCCAGCGGCGGATCTGATTCTAAATCTGACGGTTTAGACAAAAAGTCGAGTTCCAGCTGCGGATCTGATTCTAAATCTGACGGTTTAGACAAAGAGTCGAGTTCCAGCGGCGGATCTGATTCTGAATCTTACGGTTTAGACTAAGAGTCGAGTTCCAGAGGCGGATCTGATTCTAAATCTGACGGTTTATACAAAGCTTCGAGTTCCAGAGGCGGAACTGAATCTAAAAATGACTGTTTAGACAAAGAGTCGAGTTCGATCGGCGGATCTGAATCTAAATCTGGCAGTTTAGACAAAGAGTCGAGTTCCAGACGCGGATCTGAATCAAAATCTCGCGGCGTAGACAAAGAGTCAAGTTCCAGCATCGGATCTGAAACTAAATCTGACGGTATAGACAAAGAGTTGAGTTGCAGCGGTGGATCTGAATCTAAATCTGACGGTTTAGACAAAGAGTCGAGTTCCAGCATCGGATCTGAATCTCAATCCGACGGTCTAGACAAAGAGTCGAGTTCCAGCGGCGGATCTGAATCTAAATCAGATGGTTTAGACAAAGCGTAGAGTTCCAGAGGCGGAACTGAATCTAAATCTGACGGTTTAGACAAAGAGTCGAGTTCCAGCGGCGGATCTGATTTTAAATCTGACGGTTTAGACAAAGAGTCGATTTTGCAGCGGCGGATTCGAATCAAAATCTTGTGGTTTAGAAAAAGAGTCGAGTTCCAGCGGCGGATCTGATTTTAAATCTGACGGTTTAGACAAAGAGTCGAGTTCCAGCGGTGGATCTGAATCTCAATCTGACGGTTTAGACAAAGAGTCGAGTTCCAGCATCGGATCTGAATCTAAATCTTGTGGTTTAGACAAAGAGTCGAGTTCCAGCATCGGATCTAAATCTAAACCTGACGGTTTAGACAAAGTGTCGAGTTCCAGCGGTGGATCTGATTCTAAATCTGACGGTTTAGACAAAAAGTCGAGTTCGAGCGGCGGATCTGATTCTAAATCTGACGGTTTAGACAAAGAGTGGAGTTCCAGCGGCGGATCTGATTCTAAATCTTACGGTTTAGACTAAGAGTCGAGTTCCAGAGGCGGATCTGATTCTTACTCTGACGGTTTATACAAAGCTTCGAGTTCCAGAGGCGGAACTGAATCTAAATATGACTGTTTAGACAAAGAGTCGAGTTCGATCGACGGATCTGAATCTAAATCTGGCAGTTTAGACAAAGAGTCGAGTTCCAGAGGTGGATCTGAATCAAAATCTCGTGGTTTAGACAAAGATTCAAGTTCCAGCGGCGGATCTGAATCTAAATCTGACGGTTTAGACAAAGAGTTGAGTTCCAGCGGCGGATCTGAATCTAAATCTGGTGGTTTAGACAAAGAGTCAAGTTCCAGCGGCGCATCTGAATCTAAATCTGACGGTCTAGACAAAGAGTCGAGTTCCAGCGGCGGATCTGAATCTAAATCTGGTGGTTTAGACAAAGAGTCGAGTTCCAGCGGTGGATCTTAATCTAAATCTGGTGGTTTAGACACAGAGTCGAGTTCCAGCGGCGGATCTGATTTTAAATCTGGCGGTTTAGACAAAGAGTCGAGTTCCAGAGTTTCATCCAGTATGGAGGCTTGCTACACTGAGTCCTTTAAGAACGGTTCGTCCTCCAGTGCGTGTGTTTTCTCTACTATTAAGGATGAGGGATCGGACGTGGCTGTCAGCTTCGGCATCAAGCTCCCCATTTAATGAACTCTGAGAGTGGCACCAAACTGAACAAACAAACGTCAGACTGGTTGGTTTTATGTGAAGAATTTCTCCTACTTAACGTATACAAGTTACTTTAAAATTGTACAAAATATTTGCAAAAATGATAGCGTTGCTATGAAATAAATGTCATTTTGAGCGTGGTTTTATAAATAGATGTCTACAAGACAATTTGTAGAAACAAAGTTTGAATTAAATCAAATGAAAGTTGTGATTCAAGAAATAATGAAGTAGGTCTTTTGTTACAATGACTTCTGTTGCACTTTTTACCTTATGGAAACATCCACCTCAAATGAGTTGGGTTTTTTTTTTCTGATCACATACACACCGTATGTGTGATCAACTTTAATATATAAACACCGTAGTTTCCAGGCGTGTGGCTATAGATAATCACCAAGTTAGTCTTAGTTCATTGATTAACCACCATTTGAGCTTTTAAAGATGAATATAAGACATATTTTAAATAACACAATTGTATTCTAATCAAACCGAAACCTTATATGTATATGTGTGTGGGCGGGGGGGGGGGTCTTTGGGTGTATGTGTTTGTGTGTATGTGTGTGTTTGTTTTATGTCGTGATTTATAACTTTGGAAAATTCTTTGTTAAAAACACAAAATCTGCACGTTCATCATAATCTCTAAACAAAAAGGTCAAATGAATTTCAAATCTACAGACCAAAAAGGTAGAATGTCCCTTTACTTAATATAATGATGTGTAGGTCCTTGTGTTATGTTTTGTCACATCCTTAGTTGAACTGATTATCATCTTCATCAAAAGCAAATTCACTGATGTTTTTATTTTTTTTTAATAGCCATATGCAGAAATCTAAATAAAGATAGGTAACAAGTAAAAAAAAAATTAAGTGACATTTTTAAGGTTGTCTCCGTTTAAAAAGGCGCCGTCATTGAAAATGGCCAAACTGACCAGCCTTGCCACATTGCTAGCTGATTGAAAAATAAATTGTAAGTACAAATTAAATATTCTAAATCTATATATTTTATATGAACAAGGAATAAAAAATGTCTAAATAATTTTTTAATAAAATTACATTGATTAACTGTGTAGCTGTTGCTATGTGCTTTGTACATTCTCTAAGTTTGATAAGAGCCATTCCGATACAAACAAATCATTTGTTACAATCACATTATTGATAAATCACGTAAAAATACAAAAGTTCATAACAATTATATAAATGTGTATATAACAAGTTTTAAGGGTCCCACAGGCCCCATCCCACACGTCCCATCCCACATGTCCCATCCAACACGTCCCATCCCACACGTCCCATCCCACAAGTCCCATCCCACACGTCCCATCCTACAAGTCTCCACCCACAGGCCCCGTCCCACACGTCCCATCCCACATGTCCCATCCCACACGTCCGATCCCACACGTCGAATCCCACACGTCCCATCCCACAGGCCCCATCCCATACGTCCCATCCCACACGTCCAAGCCCACACGTTCCATCCCACAGGACCCGTCCCACACGTCCCATCCCAGACGTCCGATCTCACACGTCCCATCCCACAGGCCCCGTCCCACACGCCCCATCCCACACGTCCCGTCCCACACGTCCCATCCCACACGTCCCATCCCACACGTCCCATCCCACACGTCCCATCCCACACGCCCCGTCCCACACGTCCCATCCCACACGTCCCATCCCACACGTCCCATCCCACACGTCCCATCCCACAGGCCCCGTCCCACACGTCCCATCCCACACATCCCACCCCACACGCCCACCTCACAAGTTTCAACCCATAAGTCACGTTCCACATGTCCCAACCCTCATATACTCTCTAACCCTGTTATTTATTCTGCTCTACTCCATGTCCCATTCTGATGTTTTCAAGACTTATTTTAAGGTTTAAATTGAAAACACAATTATTAAATATCTTTTTTGTGGGTCAATCAAAAACATATCTAAAATGTATCTTATTTTAGTTATCTGATTTGTATAATCTGTATTTTGTAATCATGCACAATGTATGGCAGGCTTAAGTTTATAGAAGGTAGAATGGAAGATTTAGTATATAGACTGTAGAATCAAGAATGTAGTATTTTACTGTAGAATGTATGACTGAGATGAATTATATAGGCTGTTTCCAGGCTGTAAAATAGAGGTTTTAGTATATAGGCTGCAGAATAAAGTAGGTAGTACGGTATATAAATTATAGAATGTATAATTTAGGATGTTCTATAGAAGCTGAAAAATGAAAAAGACAATATATGGGCTGTAGAATGTATTATGTAGTATACGGGCTGTAGAAATGAGGATTTAGTATTCAGGATGTAAAATGTAATATACTGGCTGTAGAGTGTAGTATGTAGGAGAATGTTTATTCATGGTTACAAAAGTCGCGCGCTACTTAATTTTAAATAATTGGTGCTTACTTAATCACTGCCTAATTGATGGCTGCCTACTTGATGGCTGCCTACTTAATCACTGCTTAATTGATGGCTGCTTACTAAATGGATGCCTATTTAATGGCTGCCTACTTGATGGCTGCCTACTTGATGGCTGCCTACTTGATGGCTTCCTAATTGATGGTTGCCTACTTGATTGCATGTCATTGCATGCTACTGCATGTTATTATATGACACTGTATGTCCCTTGATGACACTACGTGTCACTACATGTCACTGAATGTCACTTTACTTATTGGTATCAAGTTTTGATCACAGTAACTCCAAGTGCCATCGGCCTCTCTACCCCCCACCCAACCTTCAAATCCCCCGAGGTCCCAGCAACCCTTGGCAGCTCCCCCCAGCAGAAGCTGCCCCCTAACGGCTCTCAAAGGTGGGAAGACGCCACCGCCCACGACAATACACTGCAGTCAATGGTGACGCGCCACTGTACTGATTGCGTACATGATAAGATCTGTTTAAAATCATTTGTGAGATAACCAAATAAGTTTTATTACTTTTGACAGGTAACGTAATCTGTTGACAAATACTAACAGGATGTACCAGAGAAATCGGGAAAAGGAGAGGGTATAGAAAGAATGACATGGGCAAAAAAAGAATAAAAAGAAAAGATGAGATAAGGGAGGAATAATCTAAAGAAAAATTAAGAGATAGAGAAATAAAACGAAAGAAAGAGACAGAAAGAGAAAGAAGGAGAAAGAGAGATATAAAGTGATATATTAAGGAGAGATAAAGAGAAAATGAGAGAAAGTGAGATCGAGATAAAGAGCTAGAGAGAAAGAGGCAGGTGAAGAGAGATAGAGATAAATAACTAGGGAGAGCGATGCAGGTGAAGAGAGATAGAGATAAAGAACTAGAGAGAGAGAGGCAGGTGAAGAGAGATAGAGATAAAGAGCTAAAGAGAGAGAGAGGCAGAGAGCTAGAGAGAGAGGTAGGTGAAGAGTGATAGAGATAAAGAGCTAGAGAGAAAGGCAGGTGAAGAGAGATAGAGATAAAGAGTTAGAGAGAGAGAGGCAGGTAAAAAGTGATCGAGATAAAGAGCTAAAGAGAGAGAGGCAGGTGAAGAGAGATAGAGATAAAGAGCTAGAGAGAGAGAGGCAGGTGAAGAGAGATAGAGATAATGAACTAGAGAGAGAGAGGCAGGTGAAGAGAGATAGAGATAATGAACTAGAGAGAGAGAGGCAGGTGAAGAGAGATAGAGATAAAGAGCTAGAGAGAGAGAGGCAGGTGAAGAGAGATAGAGATAATGAACTAGAGAGAGAGAGGCAGGTGAAGAGAGATAGAGATGAAGAGCTAGAGAGAGAGAAAGGCAGGTGAAGAGAGATAGAGATAATGAGCTAGAGAGAGAGAGGCAGGTGAAGAGAGATAGAGATAATGAACTAGAGAGAGAGAGGCAGGTGAAGAGAGATAGAGATAAAGAGCTAGAGAGAGAGAAAGGCAGGTGAAGAGAGATAGAGATAATGAACTAGAGAGAGAGAGGCAGGTGAAGAGAGATAGAGATAAAGAACTAGAGAGAGAGAGGCAGGTGAAGAGAGATAGAGATAATGAACTAGAGAGAGAGAGGCAGGTGAAGAGAGATAGAGATAAAGAGCTAGAGAGAGAGAGGCAGGTGAAGAGAGATAGAGATAAAGTGAGATAAAGAAAGAGGGAGAGAAAGAGACACAGATAAAAAGGGACATAGGGATAATGAGAGAGATAGAGGGGGGGGGTGCGAAAACTGAGAAATAATAGACATTTTTTAGCCTTTTACATATATATATAAATAAATTCATGGTTATATTTATATAAATGCACCCACAATTTGTTAACATTGATTTTCAAAATTTGTAAACGAGCAACATCTCTTTTTCACAAATTTAATACCATATGATTTAAATCAATTGTAATCCACGTAAAAAATTCACATCCTCTTTCCTTCTTCCAAAATGTATGAACCCAAGATTAATTATTTATCAAATCCATTCCTTTATTTTGAGACGTATCTTGTGCTGCCTTGGACAAAATGAACATATACATATTTTTTAAAAGGAAATGTAACATCTGAGGAACACGTCAAATAGAATCACACAAATGGTCCTACATAACCAACACTGAGTAACACATAAAATAGAATCACACAAGTGATCTTACAGTACAACACTGAGGAACACATCAAAAAGAATCACACAAATTGTCTTACATTACCAACACTGAGGAAAACATCAAATAGAATCACACAAATGGTCCTACATTACCAACACTGAGGAATACATCAAATAGAATCCCACAAATGGTCCAACATTACCAACGCTGAGGCACCTATCAGATACATTCAACCCTATGTGGCCACCTTCAACACCATATAATTTCAGTCACGTTGCAACATTACCTATCATAAAGATTTAAAAAAAAAATATTGCGACATCCCCCACACTAGGTAACACGACAAATATGTTTATTCACGTGAAATATTTCCTAGCAAACATATTTACCCACATAGTATCACATTCCCCAAAACAAGATACCCACCAATATATTACCATATTCACAAAAGAGGCCCCTACCTTATAATTTTAACCAAATATCGCCACATGCGCTACACAGACAACGCCACAATTACAGTTAACCTACACATATTATCATCACACAGGCTACCCAGTAAATTAACAAATCACTCACCACAACCTAATTTTTAAAAAAAAAATCATTATACTACTACTGCACATGCGTCCGAAGCCATTAAATCTACACGGAACTTTTCCGGGTCCGTAGAGCCATTTTGTCTACAAGGACCCGGGTCCGAATAGCCGCATCCTTAAATATTAGGTTTTTTTCTGATTTTCTTTAATTTTTAGCCATGTTCGTAGATTTAGGTTTTTATTTATATTTAGTAATCAAGATAAAAAGAGATACATTTATTTTCATTAGAATTTTAGAAAAGTAATAATATTAATGTAATTATTACGATTAAATCCATCTTTAAATTTAGATTTATCTGTATTATTTAAGTGAAAAGTAAAAGATTTAATTACACAGTACTTTATGGAATAATTAGGTACTCTAAATGGAAATTTCATTAAAAATGAATTAAATTCACCTATTCCTCTATTAAATTCACCTATTCCTCTAAAGAGAGCTTGGCCTTTTCAGAACAAAACCACACCTTTTCGTTGGCATTGATAGTAACACACCTGAACACCGACTGTTTTTACTGATAACTCATTCGTAACTCAAATCTCTTCTCAATAATCTTTCCTATACTTTAACTAAAATTAACAAGATAGTTGGAATGAACATCTTGGAGGATGCAATGGCATAAAGCATGAGAAATAGACTTGTTATTTTGAGGGGCTAGTCCTTTTTTTTTAACCATACCTGGCTACTGGGTTTAAAACACATTCACGTGATTAAAAATTTAATAATTAAACAAAACTTAAGTGAAAGTGGCTTGTAAACATTTTTATTCAGTTTTTTATTTGAGTTTGTATAGCAGTAATGCATCAAATAAATTAGGGGCCAGTGTGGAGTAGGCAACCAATAAAAGTTAAAGATTTCATTTTAAATTGTTTAAATTGCTACAAAATATTAAAAACTTCTCATAAAACTACTGTTGCTAATGAACATGATAATATAAATATGATATAAAATATTTTTAATTTAAAATGGGAAAAAAATCGATCCCATCCTGGTAATTGATCCTCAAAATATAACATCTCCAAGTGGCCACCGTACCACAAGACAACACAAACTCTTCTTTCTCACGTATATCTTGAAACCAGGCCCATGGGACATTTTTGACGTGGTGTAACTGTAACGGGATCAACGGGAAATGGACCCCCACGTGATCAGTCGGGTCCAAATAGCGATTTTGGCTAACGGGACCTGGCTCCAAATTGCCACTTCGTTTGTATTTAGATTAGAAATACATCAGTAGCATCAGATAAAGGGTGAAATAGTAAAAATCATTTAACAATCTTTTAGTAATTAAAGAAAAAATTAAATTCATTATGGCTAAACATAATTTTAATTTTGTCTTAGACCTTGAACTCGGAATTATCCTGTCGAGAAGCGAAATTTTGTGAGATGGCCATAGAGTTGCTGAAAGCATATAACTGTGTGAAGTTAGCATCAGGGAAGAACAAAACAAGTCCTAGAAACACAGCTTATCAGGGCAATGGGAGAAAACAAATGGTGGGAGGGGTAGGGTCGGGTGGTAGTTCTGATTTATGGATGTAACCAGGTCGACTAGGCTTTAATCAATTAGCCAAAAGAATGGGGCTGGTCCAATATGGATCACAACTAACAAAGCTAAATAGTTACACACTAACAAATACAGATTGTTGCACACAAACAAATATAGATTGTTGCGCACTAACAAATATAGATTGTTGCACACTAACAAATATAGATTGTTGCGCAGTAACAAATATAGATTGTTGCACACTAACAAATATAGATTGTTGCACACTAACAACTCAGATTGTTGCACATGACCTTGCACGAGTTGCAAAGCCACTCAAAGAGTTTCTGTTTGAATGAAGTTTTTGGAAGTTCTTTTCAAATAGACATATATTATATAGATATGTTCTGTTGGACATTATATTATATAGATATGTTCTGTTGTACATTATATTTATATAGATATGTTCTGTTGGACATTATATGTTTATAGATATGTTCTGTTGGACATTATATGTTTATATATATGTTCTGTTGGACATTATATTTATATAGTTCATACATAAAAAAACGAATATTGCAAAATGGTAGCACTAATTAAGTAACCTTCTTATTATGTCATGTAACGTATTTGTTTAACGTGTATATTTGTTGTGCACTTCTTCTTCCGTTACTTCATCTATAACTGTAGTAAAGTTTTCTTAATGATTATTACTATACTCGTACTGTAAGGAAACATGAGGCAAATCCAAGTGATAACTTTCACTATATTTTAATCACAGGAACACAATTTTACAATATGAATTAAATCTCCAGATAGGAGTGAAATACTTGTCATCCTTTTGTACACTTCACTCCTTTCTTGAAACACTTCAATATACAATGACTAAACCGATTCTATAAGAGACATCATTGCAAGCACACATTGAAACACTTAAATATACATTGACTAAACCGATTCTATAAGTGACATCATTGCAAGCACACATTGAAACACTTCAATATACAATGACTAAACCGATTCCATAAGAGACATCATTGCAAGCACACATTGAAACACTTCAATATACAATGACTAAACCGATTCCATAAGAGACATCATTGCAATCGCAAACAAAACAAAATCACGAGAAGCGTTCTAATCCATTAAAATAAAACCGTCTGAAGTTTTATATTCTTCTGCCCATGGCCTACAGATTAAAATTTCATAAATTCAAGACATTTCAATAAACAAATTCAGACGTGCGATGAAAGTACACAAAATAAAAGCTTACAAAAACGATTTCATTCAAAGTAATCGGGTCATTGATGACAACAATTTTTTTGTCACTGTGTGAACATTTTCACAAAAGTGTTTTGTTAGAGAGTATTTTAATAGACTATTTCCCCTTGTATAATTTGATCAACCCGCTTGAGTTTATTCATAAGATTAAATTATATTGAACAAAACTTTGATTTCTTTAAAACCATAACATGAGTGGGGTTTCCCCAATTAGCGTTAGTTCCAGACTTACAGCAGACGGTGGTGAAACAAAACAGGATTTTATTCTCTGTATTGATCTGGTGGAAAAAAAAATATGGCGCCTTAATTAATGGTGTAACACCTCATAAGGAACGATGATCATTGAACATATTTAAAATTTTGCAAAATCTGTCAGATTGTCTCTCTTTTATAGGTGTCTTTATGAGACATATTATGTTGTCACAGTTCACTTTGCTTCTATGACATGGCGTCTCAGTCACTTCGCTTCAATGACACGGGGTCACATTCACTTTGCTTCTATGACATTGTGTCAAAGGTCACTTTGCTTCTATGAGATGGGGTCACAGTCACTTAGCTTCTATGACATGGAGTCAAAGTTCAATTTTGTTCTATGACAAGAGGCCAAAATAAATAAAATCTTTGGGAAGATATGCACTGAACAAAACACAAGTTTCAGTTGTTCGACTTGAACTCAGCTATATAACTTTTTTAAAACGAAATCAAAATTAAAATGTAACTACAAAACATGAGATAAGCAGGTTGTGAGAGTATCAGTTGTGTAGATAAAGGGATGACGTAATCAAAAAGTGTGTAAATTAAGTAGGAAGTAAACAAGGATTGTGTAAGCAAAGTAGGATGGTCAATGACAGGGTCACACATTTACAATGTCACTAGATTTGTTAGTGTGTAACTATCTATATCTGTTAGTGTCCAATAATCTATATCATGGAATATAAAATATAGCATCGCGTCTGTTATTCCATTATTTACATTTAGTGCACCACATCAAATATTTATTTTTATAGCGCGAACAGCGTTAGACCACATCGATTCCTTAAGGCTCGTGGATTTAAGCCTAGTAGGAAAGACCTACATACACAAATCAGAATTAACATTAGTTCGCCCCGATTCCTTAAGTTTAATGGATTTAAGCCTAGTAGGAAAGACCTACATACACATATTAGAACTAACATTAGACTGCCCCGATTCCTTAAGGCTCATGGATGTAAGCCTAGTAGGAAAGACCTACACACACATATTAGAACTAACATTAGACCACCCCGATTCCTTAAGTCTCATGGATTTAAGTCTAGTAGGAAAGACCTACATACACATATCACAACTAACATTAGACCACCCCGATTCCTTAAGGCTCATGAATTTAAGCCTAGTAGGAAAGACCTACATACACATATCAGAACTAACATTAGACTGCCCCGATTCCTTAAGGCTCATGGATGTAAGCCTAGTAGGAAAGACCTACATACATATATCACAATTAACATTAGACCACCCCGATTCCTTAAGGCTTATGGATTTAAGCCTAGTAGCAAAGACCTACATACACATATCAGAACTAACAGTAGACCACCCCGATTGCTTAAGGCTTATGGATTTAAGCCTAGTAGGAAAGACCTACATACACATATCAGAAATAATAGTAGACCACCCCGATTCCTTAAGGCTTATGGATTTAAGCCTAGTAGGAAAGACCTACATACACATATCAGAACTAACAGTAGACCACCCCGATTGCTTAAGGCTTATGGATTTAAGCCTAGTAGGAAAGACCTACATACACATATCAGAACTAATAGTAGACCACCCCGATTCCTTAAGGCTTATGGATTTAAGCCTAGTAGCAAAGACCTACATACACATATCAGAACTAACAGTAGACCACCCCGATTCCTTGAGGCTTATGGATTTAAGCCTAGTAGGAAAGACCTACATACACATATCAGAACTAATAGTAGACCACCCCGATTCCTTAAGGCTTATGGATTTAAGCCTAGTAGGAAAGACCTACATACAAATATCAGAACTAACAGTAGACCACCCCGATTCCTCAAGGCTCTAGGATTTAAGCCTAGTAGGAAAGACCTACATACACAAATCAGAATTAACAGTAGACCACCCCGATTCCTCAAGGCTTATGGATTTAAGCCTAGTAGGAAAGACCTACATACACATATCAGAACTAACATTAGACCGCCCTGATTCCTTAAGGGTCATGGATATAAGCCTAGTAGGAAAGACCTACATACACGTATCTGAACAACCCAAACATTTGTTTTTTCGCAAGTCCTTGATAAGCTGTGTGCCTAGACCTTGTTTTGTTCTCTTGTTATCTTCACAAATATGATTTCAATATCTCTACTTGCAATGCTCCACCATTCGTTATTTCGCATGACCCTGATAAGCCGTGTGATTAGATTATAATAATTAAAGCACTGCATTTAAGCCTATTAAATAAAATTGCAAAACAAGGTTTGTGGCTAGACCTTGTTTCGTTCTTTCCCTCGTTAACTTCACCAACATGGTTTCAATATCTCTAAGTGCCGCACACCCCACCCCCCACTTACAAATGGGCTTCTCCACACGAAAATTTGGAGATCACGGTCGAAGACAAACTCTGTCAATAATATGAAGATTATGTTTGATAATTATGGATTTCATTTCCATGAAATACATTTTTAAACAAATTAATAAACGATTTCTTCCGAATGTTTATTTTCCCCCCTGATCTGAACTGATACAACTGATCTATTTCTAAACTAAAAACCAAACTATTGCTTGTCGTGTTCTCATATTGATGAATAACAACAACGCTCTCTCCTCGCCCATCCCTCACAAAAATCCCCACACACAAGGAACAACAATCAAGAAGTTGATGGTGTCAACAAAAAGTGTTTCAATAACAAACAATCTAAGAAAAAAAAAATGAAAATGGAACAAAATATTTCTGATAATGGTTTACAGCTAACACTAAAGATAAAACTTCGTCAAAAGTTTATTAAAATTTATTCTGTTAAATGTAAGACCAAGTCATGCCTCGAAAAGATATCTCTAATTCACGTAGTTGTACCAAGTCATGCCTCGAAAAGATATCTCTAATTCATGTAGTTGTACCAAGTCATGCCTCGAAAAGATATCTCTAATTCTTGTAGTTGTACCAAGTCACGCCTCGAAAAGATATCTCTAATTCACGTAGTTGTACCAAGTCATGCCTCGAAAAGATATCTCTAATTCACGTAGTTGTACCAAGTCATGCCTCGAAAAGATATCTCTAATTCACGTAGTTGTACCAAGTCATGCCTCGAAAAGATATCTCTAATTCATGTAGTTGTACCAAGTCATGCCTCGAAAAGATATCTCTAATTCTTGTAGTTGTACCAAGTCACGCCTCGAAAAGATATCTCTAATTCATGTAGTTGTACCAAGTCATGCCTCGAAAAGATATCTCTAATTCTTGTAGTTGTACCAAGTCACGCCTCGAAAAGATATCTCTAATTCACGTAGTTGTACCAAGTCATGCCTCGAAAAGATATCTCTAATTCACGTAGTTGTACCAAGTCATGCCTCGAAAAGATATCTCTAATTCACGTAGTTGTACCAAGTCATGCCTCGAAAAGATATCTCTAATTCATGTAGTTGTACCAAATCATGCCTCGAAAAGATATCTCTAATTCTTGTAGTTGTACTAAGTCACGCTTCGAAAAGATATCTCTAATTCACGTAGTTGTACCAAGTCATGCCTCGAAAAGATATCTCTAATTCACGTAGTTGTACCAAGTCATGCCTCGAAAAGATATCTCTAATTCATGTAGTTGTACCAAGTCGTGCCTCGAAAAGATATCTCTAATTCACGTAGTTGTACCAAGTCGTGCCTCGAAAAGATATCTCTAATTCATGTAGTTGTACCAAGTCGTGCCTCGAAAAGATATCTCTAATTCACGTAGTTGTACCAAGTCATGCCTCGAAAAGATATCTCTAATTCATGTAGTTGTACCAAGTCGTGCCTCTATAAGATATCTCTAATTCACGTAGTTGTACCAAGTCATGCCTCGAAAAGATATCTCTAATTCATGTAGTTGTACCTAGTCATGCCTCGATAAGATATCTCTAATTCACGTAGTTGTACCAAGTCATGCCTCGAAAAGATATCTCTAATTCACGTAGTTGTACCAAGTCATGCCTCGAAAAGATATCTCTAATTCACGTAGTTGTACCAAGTCATGCCTCGATAAGATATCTCTAATTCATGTAGTTGTACCAAGTCATGCCTCGAAAAGATATCTCTAATTCACGTAGTTGTACCAAGTCATGCCTCGAAAAGATATCTCTAATTCTTGTAGTTGTACCAAGTCACGCCTCGAAAAGATATCTCTAATTCACGTAGTTGTACCAAGTCATGCCTCGATAAGATATCTCTAATTCATGTAGTTGTACCAAGTCGTGCCTCGAAAAGATATCTCTAATTCACGTAGTTGTACCAAGTCATGCCTCGAAAAGATATCTCTAATTCACGTAGTTGTACCTAGTCATGCCTCGATAAGATATCTCTAATTCACGTAGTTGTACCTAGTCGTGCCTCTATAAGATATCTGTAATTCACGTAGTTGCAGCTTTCAACCTTTATAAATACCCATTTTTTTTTGTTGGTTTGTTTTTTGTTTGTTTTTTAAATGAGAACCACATTATCCCCCTCCTCATCCCATCAGGTGCAGTTTATGGTGTCAGCAAATCCTTATCTATGAAGTGATGTATTGAAAACTTTGAGTGTCTTCGGGAAGATCGGGAAATCTGAAAATGTGGCCAACGTTCATTATCCCCCTCCTCATCCCATCAGGTGCAGTTTATGGTGTCAGCAAATCCTTATCTATGAAGTGATGTATTGAAAACTTTGAGTGTCTTCGGGAAGATCGGGAAATCTGAAAATGTGGCCAACGTTGTTGCCTGCTGATGTTAGTGCAGACAATGTTTATCAGATTACGGTTTAGAGTCATGTATAAAATCCACTAATCAGTTCCTGTTGAGACCAGTTGAAGTATCGAACTACCCAAAGCACAGAACTCACAGCTGTACAGGTGAACTAAGGTCAGTACTGCTTTTTGTGTGTTTGTTGTTTTTTTCACTACATTCTCTCACTCTCTTTACATCTATCATCCCATCCATCTTTTTTACCCATTAACCCTTCTGGATATCACTTCATTCATTCAACGATTCGTCGGCCTATCTATGTGTCTATGTCTTTATATCTGTCATGTTATCTGTCTAATCACAAGCCTAACGTTGTGAGTCTATCCTTTTTATTTTGGTTACAAAATATACGCAAATTGTTTTGTTTAATGTCAAGCTTTCAAAGTTGCATTTGATGCAGCCTATGTAACAATGTAACAGTGTCTTCTCATTTAAAATGATGGCCAATCAAAAGCGTTTTCTTTCTTCTAATTAGAACAGTATACAGAATAAAAATAAGAACATTACCCCACTTTTCTCTCTCTAATTTTTATAGTTGATGTAGACTTCAATATAGTTCAGGGGCGGGACAAAAAAATGCAATTGTGAGCATTGTGGAGAGCACTAATTGGGATCATTGTGGAGAGCACTAATTGGGATCATTGTGGAGAGCACTAATTGGGATCATTGTGGAGAGCACTAATTGGGATCATTGTGGAGAGCACTAATTGGGATCATTGTGGAGAGCACTAATTGGGATCATTGTGGAGAGCACTAATTGGGATTATTGTGGAGAGCACTAATTGGGATCATTGTGGAGAGCACTAATTGGGATCATTGTGGAGAGCACTAATTGGGATCATTGTGGAGAGCACTAATTGGGATCCTGGTAAAGTGTGTTACTGGAATGCATGTTTCGTCAACTTTTCAGAACACTCCCCTCTCTCCCCTCTCTCCCCTCTCTCCCCTCACTCCCCTCTCTCCCCTCTCTCCCCTCACTCCCCTCTCTCCCCTCTCTCCCATCCCATTGCTCGATATTACATTATATAAAGGATTTATATGAGTAACTTTGTTTTCTTTACGGCTTGCTTAATTTTAACATTCCTGTTGGCTCGATGGCTGTAACACTGGGCTTTATGAAGAGGCGAACCTGGATATATTTTTATTAAAAGAGTTTTCTGTCTTTGTTGGAATACATTTACAATCTTCAGTTACCCTAGATAATGACTTTATTTTGATGACGTAATTTCAGCATTGAATTATTTATATTCTGTACAAAAAGCCCTATGTGTGACCGAACTTTGTTGGGGACCCCACACTTTGATAAACTGTCATCACAGCGACCCCACACTTTGACAACCTGTCATCACAGCAACCCCACACTTTGACAACCTGTCATCACAGCGACCCTACACTTTGATAAACCTGTCATCACAGCAACCCCATACTTTGACAACTGCCATCAAAGCAACCCTAGACTTTGACAACCTGCCATCACAGCAACCCCACACTTTGACAACCTGTCATCACAGCAACCCCACACTTTGAGAACCTGCAATCACAGCAACCCCACGATTTGACAACCTGCCATCACAGCAACCCCAGACTTTGACAACCTGCCATCACAGCAACCCCACACTTTCACAACCTGTCATCACAGCAACCCCACACTTTCACAAGATGCCATCACAGAAAACCCACACTTTGACAACCTGTCATCACAGCAACCCAACACTTTGACAACCTGTCAACACAGCATCCCCACACTTTGACAACCTGTCATGACAGCAACCACACACTTTGACAACCTGTCATCACAGCATTCCCACACTTTGAGAACCTGTTATCACAGCAAACCCATACATTGACAACCTGCCATCACAGCAACCCAATACTTTGACAACCTGTCATCACAGCAACCCGACACTTTGACAACCTGCCATCAAAGCAACCCCTTACTTTGACAACCTGTCATCACAGCAACCCCACACTTTGACAACCTGTCATCACAGCAACGCCAAACTTTGAAAACCTGTCATCACAGTAACCCCACACGTTGTCAACCTGCCATCACAGCAACCCCACACTTTGACAAACTGTCATCACAGCAACCCCACACTTTGACAACTGCCATCACAGCAACCCCACACTTTGACAACCTGTCAACACAGATACAACACACTTTGTCAAACTGTCATCACAGCAACGCCACACTTTGACAACCTGCCATCACAGCAAAACCACACTTTGACAACATGTCATCACAGCTCAACCCCACACTTTGACAACCTGCCATTACAGCAACCCCACACTTTGACAAACTGCCATCACAGCATACCCACACTTTGACAACCTGCCATCACAGCAACCCAACACTTTGACAACCTGTCATCACAGCAACGCCACACTTTGACAACCTGCCATCACAGCAAACCCACACTTTGACAACCTGTCATCACAGCAACCCAACCATTTGACAATCTGTCAACACAGCAACCCCACACTTTGACAACCTGTCATCACAGCATCCACACAATTTGACAACCTGTCATCACAGCAACCCTAAACTTTGACAACCTGTCATCACAGCAACCCCAAACTTTAACAACCTATTATCACAGCAACCCCACACTTTGACAACCTGTCATCACAGCAACCCCAAACTATGACAACCCGTCAGCACAGCAACTCCACACTTTCACAACCTGACATTACAGCAATCCCACTCTTTGACAACCTGTCATCACAGCAACCCAACACTTTACTAACATGTCATCACAGCTACCCCACACCTTGACAACCTGTCAGCACAGCAACCCCACTCTTTGACAGTATGTCATATCAGCAACCACACACTTTGACAACCTGTCATCACAGCAACCCAACACTTTGACAACCTGTCATCACAGCAACCCCACTTTTTGACAACATGACATCGCAGCAAACCCACACTTTGACAACCTGTCATCACGGCAACCCAACACTTTGACAACCTGTCAACACAGCAACCCCACACTTTGACAACCTGTCATCACAGCAACCACACACTTTGACAACCTGTCATCACAGCAACCCCACATTTTGACAACCTGTCATCATAGCAACCCGACACTTTGAAAACCTTCCATCACAGCAATCCCACACTTTGACAACCTGTCATCACAGCAACCCCACACTTTGACAACCTGTCATCACAGCAACCCCACTTTTTGACCACCTGTCATCACAGCAACCCCAAACTTTGACAACCTGCCATCACAGCAACCCAACACTTTGAAAACCTGTCATCACAGCAACCCCACACTTTGACAAGCTGTCATCACAGCAACGCCACACTTCGACAACCTGTCATCACAGCAATCCCACACTTTTACAACCTGTCATTACAGCAACCCTACACTTTGACAACCTGCCTTCACAGCAACCCCACACTTTGACAACCTGTCATCTAAACAACCCTTCACTTTCACAACCTGTCATCACAGCAACCCCACACCTTGACAACCTGTCATCACAGCAACCCCACACTTTGACAACCTGTCATCACAGCAACCCCACACTTTGACAACCTTCCATCACAGCCACCCCACACTTTGAAAACCTGCTATCACAGCAACCCCACACTTTGACAACTGCCATCACAGCAACCCAACACTTTGACAACTTGTCATCACAGCAACGCCACACTTTGACAACCTGTCATCACAGCAACCCCACACATTGACAACCCTTTTATCACAGCAACCCCACACTTTGACAACCTGCCATCACAACACCCCCACACTACAACCTGTCATCACAGCAACCCCCCACTTTGACAACCTTCCATCACAGCCACCCCACACTTTGAAAACCTGCTATCACAGCAACCCCACCCTTTGACAACTGCCATCACAGCAACCCAACACTTTGACAACTTGTCATCACAGCAACGCCACACTTTGACAACCTGTCATCACAGCAACCCCACACATTGACAACCTTTTTATCACAGCAACCCCACACTTTGACAACCTGTCATCACAGAAACCCCACACTTTGACAACCTGTCATATCAGCAACCCCACACTTTGACAACCTGTCATCACAGCAACCCCACACTTTGACAACCTGTCATCACGGCAAACCCAACACTTTGACAACCTGTCATCACAGCAACCCCACACTTTGACAACCTGCCATCACAGCAACTCCACACTTAAACAACTTGTCATCACAGCAACCCCACACTTTGACAACCTGTCATCACAGCAACCCCACACTTTGAGAACCTGTCATCACAGCAACGCAACACTTGGACAACCTGTCATCACAGCAACGCCGCCCTTAGGTAAACTTTCACCCTGTGCGAAGCACCCAGTCGGCGCCCCCTTTCCTTTTCCATGAATAACTCAATTTTTTTTTCTGATTATGATGTAAGCTATCGAGCACGTGTAAGTCCACATATATATTTATATACTGAAAAATAATTAATAGAGAACAGCAAAACATTACTTGGATCGTTGATTGATTTTCGTTTGAGTTTATAATACAATTGCCCTTTATATGATGTAGACATATTATTATTCACACATTTTATGATATGATTTATTATTACTCAGATATAAGTGCGTGTATGTGTTATTTGTATTATATATGAATATATAATAACATATAAAGTTTTATGCTTTACTCACAATTATTTCCGTTGGTATACGTGAAGCCAATAAACATGAATATTGTGACAAGAATGACAAAAAAGTTTGTACCGATTGGTCATTTGATTGGTCAGGTTCTGCCAGAGCTGTTATACAATCACGTACCCGTAACCACGCTACAACTCAGTATAGTCACCAAGGGAGTGTGGTCGGACCAAAATATTTACACATTATTTATTTTGTTTACTAATCGTTTCATTTTGTTCCTGCTCACAAGTCGGAACATGTGGAAAAAATCACAGCAAAATTATATATTGTTTTGTGTGGGGTGGGGAAATGTCACAGAAAATTGTAACTTGAAGGAAAGTAACACAACATTAGACGCATTAAGACACACACACACACACTTGCTTCAGTATAATGTCGACATTAAGAGTCATCTTAGTCATATGATTTTATAACAGCACGGGTGTGGATTTGGGATACAAAGGAATTTGTCAAACTTTCTGTTCAAGACCTCATTAATACCATTGATGTTGTGTCAACATTTGGGTGAAACTTTTT
Organism: Lymnaea stagnalis; assembly: GCA_964033795.1. Taxonomy (NCBI): domain Eukaryota; kingdom Metazoa; phylum Mollusca; class Gastropoda; family Lymnaeidae; genus Lymnaea; species Lymnaea stagnalis. The sequence continues at coordinate 142,052 of CAXITT010000910.1, read as the reverse complement.
GTTCAAGACCTCATTGATAAAATTGATGTTGGGTAAACATTTGGGTGAAACTTTCTGTTCAAGACCTCATTGATACCATTGATGTTGTGTCAACATTTGGGTGAAACTTTCTGTTCAAGACCTCATTGATACCATTGATGTTGTGTCAACATTTGGGTGAAATTTTGGGTGAAACTTTCTGTTCAAGACCTCATTGATACCATTGATGTTGTGTCAACATTTGGGTGAAACTTTCTGTTCAAGACCTCATTGATACCATTGATGTTGTGTCAACATTTGGGTGAAACTTTATGTTCAAGACCTCATTGATACCATTGATGTTGTGTCAACATTTGGGTAAAACTTTCTGTTCAAGACCTCATTGATACCATTGATGTTGTGTCAACATTTGGGTGAAACTTTCTGTTCAAGACCTCATTGATACCATTGATGTTGTGCCAACATTTGGGTGAAACTTTCTGTTTAAGTCCTCATTGATACCATTGATGTTGTGTCAACATTTGGGTGAAACTTTCTGTTCAAGTCCTCATTGATACCATTGATGTTGTGTCAACATTTGGGTGAAACTTTCCGTTCAAGACCTCATTGATACCATTGATGTTGTGTCAACATTTGGGTGAAACTTTCTGTTCAAGACCTCATTGATACCATTGATGTTGTGTCAACATTTGGGTGAAACATTCTGTTCAAGACCTCATTGATACCATTGATGTTGTGTCAACATTTGGGTGAAACTTTCTGTTCAAGACCTCATTGATACCATTGATGTTGTGTCAACATTTGGGTGAAACTTTCTGTTCAAGACCTCATTGATACCATTGATGTTGTGTCAACATTTGGGTGAAACTTTCTGTTCAAAACCTCATTGATACCATTGATGTTGTGTCAACATTTGGGTGAAACTTTCTGTTCAAGACCTCATTGATACCATTGATGTTGTGTCAACATTTGGGTGAAACTTTCTGTTCAAGACCTCATTGATACCATTGATGTTGTGTCCACATTTGGGTTAAACTTTAAGGTGAATTTATCTGTGAGTTGTGGCAACTTATGGGTTAATATGTGAAGTGGTCGCATAAGTGTAGGAATTGTGACACAATGTGGGCGAAACTATATGGTAAATGTCTAAATGTGGGTATTGTGTCAAAATTTGGGTGAAACAAAATGGCGAATGTTTAAGTGTTGGTAATGTGGCTAAATGTGGGTGAAACTAAATGGTGAATGTCTAAGTGTGGGTAATGTCGTGTTTGCTTGACTATTGTATGATGATAAGTATGATATTAATAAATACTATTGAGAACGTCCTAACATAAGACTAATGTCTTCTGTGGCATGTCGCAACACTCACAGGGTCATAGGGCAAAAGGATTTAAAGACGTGTTGTGGATGTAAACAGAAAATTACAAAATTTTGTGGCTTTATTGATTTGATTTTTGGAAAAAAAAGTAAATATTATCCATCCAATATAATGCGTGTCTTTATAAAAGATGATGAGATTTAGAATATGTATTATTTGCCACAAAATTAATTTGTCACACTTAGTGAAACGGTATTGTGAGGGTAGACAGACCGACCTGGTTAATGAACCACCACTTAGTGGACCGGTTTTGTGAGGGTAGACAGACTGACCTGGACAATGAACCACCACTAAGTGGACCTGTTTTGTTATGGTGACAGACCGACCTGGTCAATGAACCACAACTTAGTATCATTTATCTTTAGAAAGTTATTGTAATGCTACATAATTTTAAGTTCTAATTAAACAATGCATGTTTCTGCTTGACACAAATGACGTGGTATTTGGGACAAACAGTTGCTTTGAGATTAGGAAAAGCCAAAATGCGTTGCATGATTACTTTTTTGGGAAAGTCAACAATTTCAGTCGGAAATACCTTGAATACAAATTTTGGAAACCAAGTTACCTTTAGTGAAAATACTCGTTGGGGCTTGTTTCTCATTAGGACCACGTAGATGCAATGTAACTATGATGTGAGGTAGGGCTTGTTTCTCATTAGGACCACGTAGATGCAATATAACTATGATGTGAGGTAGGGTTTGTTTCTCATTAGGACCACGTAGATGCAATATAACTATGATGTGAGGTAGGGCTTGTTTCTCATTAGGACCACGTAGATGCAATATAACTATGATGTGAGGTAGGGCTTGTTTCTCGATAGGACCACGTAGATGCAATATAACTATGATGTGAGGTAGGGCTTGTTTCTCATTATGACCACGTGATGCAATATAACTATGATGTGAGGTAGGGCTTGTTTCTCATTATGACCACGTAGATGCAATATAACTATGATGTGAGGTAGGACTTGTTTCTCATTATGACCACGTAGATGCAATGTAACTATGATGTGAGGTAGGGCTTGTTTCTCATTAGGACCACGTAGATGCAAAGTAACTATGATGTGAGGTAGGGCTTGTTTCTCATTAGGACCACGTAGATGCAATATAACTATGATGTGAGGTAGGGCTTGTTTCTCATTATGACCACGTAGATGCAATATAACTATGATGTGAGGTAGGGCTTGTTTCTCATTATGACCACGTAGATGCAATGTAACTATGATGTGAGGTAGGGCTTGTTTCTCATTAGGACCACGTAGATGCAATGTAACTATGATGTGAGGTAGGACTTGTTTCTCATTATGACCACGTAGATGCAATGTAACTATGATGTGAGGTAGGGCTTGTTTCTCATTAGGACCACTTAGATGCAATGTAACTATGATGTGAGGTAGGACTTGTTTCTCATTATGACCACGTAGATGCAATGTAACTATGATGTGAGGTAGGACTTGTTTCTCATTATGACCACGTAGATGCAATATAAAAATGATGTGAGGTAGGACTTGTTTCTCATTATGACCACGTAGATGCAATATAACTATGATGTGAGGTAGGGCTTGTTTCTCATTATGACCACGTAGATGCAATATAACTATGATGTGAGGTAGGGCTTGTTTCTCATTAGGACCACGTAGATGCAATATAACTATGATGTGATGTAGGGCTTGTTTCTCATTAGGACCACTTAGATGCAATATAACTATGATGTGAGGTAGGACTTGTTTCTCATTATGACCACGTAGATGCAATATAACTATTATGTGAGGTAGGACTTGTTTCTCATTAGGACCACGTAGACGCAATATAACTATGATGTGAGGTAGGACTTGTTTCTCATTATGACCACTTAGATGCAATATAACTATGAAGTGAGGTAGGACTTGTTTCTAATTATGACCACGTAGATGCAATGTAACTATGATGTGATGTAGGACTTGTTTCTCATTATGACCACGTAGATGCAATATAACTATGATGTGAGGTAGGACTTGTTTCTCATTATGACCACGTAGATGCAATATAACTATGATGTGAGGTAGGGCTTGTTTCTCATTATGACCACGTAGATGCAATATAACTATGATGTGAGGTAGGGCTTGTTTCTCATTAGGACCACGTAGATGCAATATAACTATGATGTGATGTAGGGCTTGTTTCTCATTAGGACCACTTAGATGCAATATAACTATGATGTGAGGTAGGACTTGTTTCTCATTATGACCACGTAGATGCAATATAACTATTATGTGAGGTAGGACTTGTTTCTCATTAGGACCACGTAGATGCAATATAACTATGATGTGAGGTAGGGCTTGTTTCTCATTATGACCACTTAGATGCAATATAACTATGAAGTGAGGTAGGACTTGTTTCTCATTAGGACCACGTAGATGCAATATAACTATGATGTGATGTAGGGCTTGTTTCTCATTAGGACCACTTAGATGCAATATAACTATGATGTGAGGTAGGACTTGTTTCTCATTATGACCACGTAGATGCAATATAACTATGATGTGAGGTAGGACTTGTTTCTCATTAGGACCACGTAGATGCAATATAGCTATGATGTGAGGTAGGGCTTGTTTCTCATTAGGACCACTTAGATGCAATATAACTATGATGTGAGGTAGGACTTGTTTCTCATTTCCTGGTGCATCTACGTTAATAGCTATGATGTGAGGTAGGGCTTGTTTCTCATTAGGACCACTTAGATGCAATATAACTATGATGTGAGGTAGGACTTGTTTCTCATTAGGACCACGTAGATGCAATATAACTATGATGCGAGGTAGGGCTTGTTTCTCATTATGACAACGTAGATGCAATGTAACTATGATGTGAGGTAGGACTTGTTTCTCATTAGGACCACGTAGATGCAATATAACTATGATGCGAGGTAGGGCTTGTTTCTCATTATGACAACGTAGATGCAATGTAACTATGATGTGAGGTAGGGCTTGTTTCTTATTAGGACCACGTAGATGCAATATAACTATGATGTGAGGTAGGACTTGTTTCTCATTATGACCACGTAGATGCAATATAACTATGATGTGAGGTAGGACTTGTTTCTCATTAGGACCACGTAGATGCAATATAACTATGATGTGAGGTAGGACTTGTTTCTCATTATGACCACGTAGATGCAATATAACTATGATGTGAGGTAGGGCTTGTTTCTCATTATGACGACGTAGATGCAATATAACTATGATGTGAGGTAGGACTTGTTTCTCATTAGGACCACGTAGATGCAATATAACTATGATGTGAGGTAGGACTTGTTTCTCATATGACCACGTAGATGCAATATAACTATGATGTGAGGTAGGGCTTGTTTCTCATTAGGACCACGTAGATGAAATATAACTATGATGTGAGGTAGGGCTTGTTTCTCATTAGGACCATGTAGATGCAATATAACTATGATGTGATGTAGGGCTTGTTTCTCATTAGGACCACTTAGATGCAATATAACTATGATGTGAGGTAGGACTTGTTTCTCATTATGACCACGTAGATGCAATATAACTATGATGTGCGGTAGGACTTGTTTCTCATTAGAACCACGTAGATGCAATATAACTATGATGTGAGGTAGGGTTTGTTTCTCATTAGGACCACTTAGATGCAATATAACTATGATGTGAGGTAGGACTTGTTTCTCATTAGGACCACGTAGATGCAATATAACTATGATGTGAGGTAGGACTTGTTTCTCATTATGACCACGTAGATGCAATATAACTATGATGTGAGGTAGGGCTTGTTTCTCATTATGACCACGTAGATGCAATATAACTATGATGTGAGGTAGGACTTGTTTCTCATTAGGACCACGTAGATGCAATATAGCTATGATGTGAGGTAGGGCTTGTTTCTCATTAGGACCACTTAGATGCAATATAACTATGATGTGAGGTAGGACTTGTTTCTCATTAGGACCACGTAGATGCAATGTAACTATGATGTGAGGTAGGACTTGTTTCTCATTAGGACCACGTAGATGCAATATAACTATGATGCGAGGTAGGGCTTGTTTCTCATTATGACAACGTAGATGCAATGTAACTATGATGTGAGGTAGGGCTTGTTTCTCATTAGGACCACGTAGATGCAATATAACTATGATGTGAGGTAGGACTTGTTTCTCATTATGACCACGTAGATGTAATATAACTATGATGTGAGGTAGGGCTTGTTTCTCATTAGGACCATGTAGATGCAATATAACTATGATGTGATGTAGGGCTTGTTTCTCATTAGGACCACTTAGATGCAATATAACTATGATGTGAGGTAGGACTTGTTTCTCATTATGACCACGTAGATGCAATATAACTATTAACTATGATGTGAGGTAGGACTTGTTTCTCATTATGACCACGTAGATGCAATATAACTATGATGTGAGGTAGGGCTTGTTTCTCATTATGACCACGTAGATGCAATATAACTATGATGTGAGGTAGGACTTGTTTCTCATTATGACCACGTAGATGCAATATAACTATGATGTGAGGTAGGACTTGTTTCTCATTATGACCACGTAGATGCAATATAACTATGATGTGAGGTAGGGCTTGTTTCTCATTATGACCACGTAGATGCAATATAACTATGATGTGAGGTAGGACTTGTTTCTCATTAGGACCACGTAGATGCAATATAACTATGATGTGAGGTAGGACTTGTTTCTCATTATGACCACGTAGATGCAATATAACTATGATGTGAGGTAGGGCTTGTTTCTCATTATGACCACGTAGATGCAATGTAACTATGAAATGAGGTATCGTTTGTTTCTCATTAGGACCACGTAGATGCAATGTAACTATGATGTGAGGTAGGACTTGTTTCTCTTTAAGACCACGTAGATGCAATGTAACTATGATGTTAGGTAGGGCTTGTTTCTCATTAGCGCCACGTAGATGCAATATAACTATGATGTGAGGTAGGACTTGTTTCTCATTAGCACCACGTAGATGCAATATAACTATGATGTGAGGTAGGGCTTGTTTCTCATTATGACAAAGTAGATGCAATATAACTATGATGTGAGGTAGGGCTTGTTTCTCATTAAGACCACGTAGATGCAATGTAACTATGATGTGAGGTAGGACGTGTTTCTCATTATGGCCACGTAGATGCAATACAACTATGATGTGAGGTAGGACTTGATTCTCATTATGACCACGTAGATGCAATGTAACTATGATGTGAGGTAGGGTTTGTTTCTCATTATGACCATGTAGATGCAATATAACTATGATGTGAGGTAGGGCTTGTTTCTCATTAAGACCACGTAGATGCAATGTAACTATGATGTGAGGTAGGGCTTGTTTCTCATTAGGACCACGTAGATGCAATGTAACTATGATGTGAGGTAGGGCTTGTTTCTCATTAGGACCACGTAGATGCAATATAACTATGATGTGAGGTAGGGCTTGTTTCTCATTAGGACCACGTAGATGTAATATAACTATGATGTGATGTAGGACTTGTTTCTCATTATGACCACGTAGATGCAATATAACTATGATGTGAGGTAGGGCTTGTTTCCCATGAGGACCACGTAGATGCACTATAACTATGATGTGTCTTATTGGTTATCTTATCGGCTCGGGTACAGATATATTAAGTAAAACATCAACGGTTCTCAAAATTCACTATCCCCAAGGCCTCGCTCCATCTTACACAGGGCCTGTTAGAACATAAGTGCCATGCTTTAAATTTAAAAAAATACCGTCTGTACTAGAAAATTTCCGTAATTGGGAAATCTGTTTGTTAATATATTGCTTACGTATCTATATATATACAGATTTGAGTCACGTATAATTTCCAACAGGCGTTAGAAAAACGGAGATTTCCTAAATTAACTTAACCGCCATTTTAAACGAAACCCGGTGACTTGATGTTGTAAATGCGAGACGTCTCTCTATTGGGTTTCAGATTTGAACAAGGTGGCGTTTGTAGGTTGGGGGGGGGGGGTTAAACATGAATCTTGTCACCTGAATCCAAACACATTATCTGATTAATTTATTTTATAAATGCCTTTTCTTCGTTCTTTTGTCATAAATGTCTGGTCTTCGTTCCATTGTGTTCCAAGTGCCTATGACATGTCTATTTCACTTTTAATATAGGAATTTAAAAGCTCGCCCAAGTGTGTAAAATATCGAGTTCAAAGGTCACAATCTCATGTTACAGAAACCATTGCTTTTTAGAAATGCAAGGCAAGGGAGAATATTCATGAATTCCAATTCTCTCTGTTTCTAGCTTGATTATCTCCCCTTTGATTTATGCCCTTGAACTTAGGAGGTGGGGGGAGCACTTTTTAGCTGTGTTTGTACAGCTTTGTAAAAGTTCATTAAAAGTCTTTGACGTCAAATCGGTATAATCAGAGACCAATCAAGAAACAAGACATGCCAAAAAATAAGAAAACTATAAACTAATTTCTGACGGGAGTAACAAAGGCGTGCAATAAGAAAACTATATAATAATTTCTTACGGCAGTAACAATGGCGTGCAATAAGAAAACTATATAATAATTTCTTACGGCAGTAACAATGGCGTGCAATAAGAAAACTATATAATAATTTCTTACGGCAGTAACAAAGTCAGGCAATAAGAAAACTATATAATAATTTCTTACCGGTGTAACAAAGGCGTGCAATAAGAAAACTATATAATAATTTCTTACGGGAGTAACAAAGTCAGGCAATAAGAAAACTATACAATAATTTCTTACGGGTGTTACAAGGGCATGCAATACCAGTTAAAACACAAACAAGAAAACATTTTTAAACAAACTTATTTTAAATATTAAAAACCAAATTATTAGCATATGACGTAAACGGCTTTTACAGTGATTACATTGGTTCAATCCCTACATTACAACCTCGTCTGCAATGTTTCAATCTAGATTGTTACTTAAAAAAGGGAGGGTGTCAATAAAAAAACTTGCTAGCATGACATGGGGAGCTGACGCAAGACTCCTGAGTGCGCTTTACCTCTGGAACGTGAGAGGTACCATGGACTACAGCCTCCTCGTCCAGGACTTCACGAGCTGCACGGCCCGTGAACGTAAGAGGTGCCATGGACTACAGCCTCCTCGTCCAGGACTTCACAAGCTGCACGGCCCGTGAACGTAAGAGGTGCCATGGACTAAAGTCCAGGTCTTCACAAGCTGCACGGCCCGTGAACGTAAGAGGTGCCATGGACTACAGCCTCCTCGTCCAGGTCTTCACAAGCTGCACGGATCTAGAGGGACTGGACCGGATACAAAATCTAGCTCTCAGATTTGTATGCTGGGCGTTACGCACTACACCCACGGCCGCTGTGGAAATCATATCAGACATAGAACCACTCCACATAAGGACGGACAAACCTATTCTAACGACCGTGGAGCGTTACCGTCGCATGGGAAGGACGGAATACTGTTTCCAGTTGCAAGATTAATGGGTAAAGCGGACCAGGCTAAAAATACTCTCCTTTGTGGATGCAGTCGATTCTCTTGAGAGAAAGCACCCTTTATCCGGAAAAAGGGGAAAATTCGCTTGATCCGGGAGCGATTACCATAGGATGTACGTCTGACCCAGGCAAACACGGCGGTTGACAAGTCGAGCCCCTGAAATGAGCTAAAGGGGGCTGCACTAGAGACGATTAAGGCTACCACAACGATATGGTGACAGTCTTTACAGACGGCTCCTATCTCGCTAGCGAGAAGCGGACAGGTTACGGCGAAATAATACAGTACCCAAAGAGAATACCTCCGACTGAGGAGATTTCAGGTCCAAGCGGCACAAAAAGCTCTGCAACTGACGCAGCAGTTGAGTCTTTTTTAATCTGTCTGAAACAGTTGCGCCGACGACTGGCTAAACGAAAAACACTTCCATCGATCGTAGTGTACACTGATTCACAAGGTGCCTTTGGAATTGTAAAGAGGTGCTCTTTGGACACAAAGATGGCGCAAGCAATTATGGAGCTCGTAAGAGACACACTGTCTCATGGGGGCATGGTAACTCTTCAATTGATCCCAGGACACGCAGGGATTCCCCACAAGACAGAGCTGACTGTCTGGCGAGGCAAGGCACGGTAACTCTTCAATGGATCCTAGTACACACGGGGATACCCCACAAGACAGCTGACTGTCTGGCGAGGCAAAGCTCTTCCCAGGCTCAACCTAACCGGCCGATGACCCAATTGGGGGTCAAGGCTTGGCTGCTTGTAATTATAAGTGTGTCCTGGCGTAAAAAAATCACCCTGTATTTAATTGTACAAGAGAATGACTACAAAACATCATCATTTATGTAATTGAACGTGTGTCCTGACTCTAGGTGTGTCCTGACTAAAACATCACCCAGTATGTAAGAGTATGTGTTTCCTGACTAAACATGTTAGTCTGTATGTAGTTATTCGTGTGTCCTGACTAAATTCAACTCACTTTTTGTAACTGTACGTGTGTTTTGAGTAACCACGTCGGCTTTTTCGTCAGTGTAATCTGGTTTCAGTCGAGTGGCCAGAATTCGTTTCGCCCGGGAGGTTCTTGATTTTTCTGCTCCTTAAGAAAATCTGCAACTTCTGTAAGAGAAGAGAAGTCAAACATCAGCTATAAGAAACGAGAAGTCAAACATCAGCTGTAAGAGAAGAGAAGTGAAACATCAGCTGTAAAACAAGACAAATCAGCTGTAAGAGAAGAGAAGTCAAACATGAGCTGTAAGAGAAGAGAAGTCAAACATCAGCTGTAAGAGAATAGAAGTCAAACATCAGCTGTAAGAGAATAGAAGTGAAACTTCAGCTGTAAGAGAAGAGAAGTCAAACATCAGCTGTAAGAGAAGAGAAGTTAAACATCAGCTGTAAGAGAAGAGAAGTCAAACATCAGCTGTAAGAGAAGAGAAGTCAAACATCAGCTGTAAGAGAAGAGAAGTCAAAAATCAGCTGCAAGAGAAGAGAAGTCAAACATCAGCTGTAAGAGAAGAGAAGACAAACATCATCTGTAAGAGAAGAGAAGTCAAACATTAGCTGTCAGAGAAGAGAAGACAAACATCAGCTGTAAGAGAAGAGAAGTCAAACATCATCTGTAAGAGAAGAGAAGAGTAGCATTAAGAATCATTGTGAAACCTCGTCCATTTTCAAAAAGTCCCTTAAAACTCATCTGTTTAGGTCCGACTATGACCTGTGATGCACCCTTCTTGCCCTGCCTAATTTTCTGTTTCGGGCTGATCCTGAAGTATAGGCCAAAACGTGTCAAAGTGTCCTCGTTTTATAGCCATTTTCATTGTTTCTATAGTATAGTAGTTACTATCCTAGTGTCTCATTTTTATTTTACTTAGTTTACATGTTTTTAATAATTGTAAAGCGCTTAGAGCTTTATGGTAAGCGCTATATAAAAATGCCTAAATAAATAAATAAACTTCAGCTTTATATCGCGCGTGTAATGGACCAGAAATGCAACTCTTAGTTTACATGTTTTTAATAATTGTAAAGCGCTTAGAGCTTTATGGTAAGCGCTATATAAAAATGCCTAAATAAATAAATAAACTTCAGCTTTATATCGCGCGTGTAATGGACCAGAAATGCAACTCACAAAAATGCCTCACGTGACAGACTACCACCTCCGCCCCACCTCTGCTTATTCCTTTATTTCATTGGAAAAACAAACGAACTTAAGTACATGGGTCTAAAAATATGTTAATTAACGTCATTTACGTTATTTAAGTATGTAGGTCTGAAGATATTTAAACGTCATTCATGTCATTGAAGTACATGGTTCTAAAGATATTTAAACGTCATTCCCGTTATTGAAGTACATGGGTCTAAAGATATTAAAACGTCATTCATATTTTTGAAGTACATGGGTCTAAAGATATTTAAACGTCATTCATGTTATTGAAGTACATGGGTCTAATGATATTAAAATGTAATTCATGTTTTTGAAGTATTTGGGTATAAAGATATTTAAACGTCATTCACGTTATTGAAGTACATGGGTCTAAATATATTAAAACGTCATTCACGTTATTGAAGTACATGTGTCTAAATTTATTAAAACGCCATTCACGTTATTGAAGTACATGGGTCTAAATATATTAAAACGTCATTCACGTTATTGAAGTACATGGGTCTAAATATATTAAAACGTCATTCACGTTATTGAAGTACATGGGTCTAAGTATATTAAAACGTCATTCATGTTATTGAAGTACATGGTTCTAAAGATATTTAAACGTCATTCACGTAATTGAAGTACATGAGTCTAAAGATATTAAAACGTCATTCATATTTATGAAGTACATGGGTCTAAAGATATTAAAACGTCATTCACGTTATTGAAGTACATGGGTCTAAATATATTAAAACGTCATTCACGTTATTGAAGTACATGGGTCTAAATATATTAAAACATCATTCACGTTATTGAAGTACATGGGTCTAAATATATTAAAACGTCATTCACGTTATTGAAGTACATGGGTCTAAATATATAAAAACGTACCGAGAGTATTGCATGAGATCATAGGAAGTCCCATTCAGCTATGAATTTAAAATCATCAAACACTGAATAGTACATGAAATTGTGAAATTCAAAACCAGCTGCCTGTAAGTCTCTTCTAAGCGTATATATTTCATTTCAATCTCTTGTCTACCTGCTGATAGTAGACCATTAGGTTAAAAAAAAAACTAAACATATATGCGACGTCCTTGATCGCTGGTGATCTGATCTTGGCTTCAGAATTAAAGCGATCCATAAACTCATCAATTACTGTACTTAGAAGCGCCGAACAACATCGTCTTTGGTATCAATTTAAAGCTTTATTTCTCATAATATCCATATTATATGTATATATATATATATATATATATATATATA
>CAXITT010000910.1:99295-128695 GCA_964033795.1 Lymnaea stagnalis | reverse complement strand
ATAGATAGATAGATAGATAGATAGATAGATAGATAGATAGATAGATAGATAGATAGATAGATAGATAGATAGATAGATAGATAGATAGATAGATAGATAGATAGATAGATAGATAGATAGATAGATATACATATACATATTTAAAAATATATATCTTTTTAGATTCCTCTCACATACGAAAGTTACCGAGCCCTACCATTGTCGGTGAGTCATGATCAAACGATGTTATTCTAATTTAATTATAGGTTCACCTCCCTTCTGACACATCAACCTTGATCATTTGATGAAGCACGCTTTCAGTTATGCTACATGTGTGGAAAATGTACTTGTGATATTTTTATGAAATTCGGATAAACTGACCCTTGTGTGCTCTGTTAGACTAAACTGTGTGTTCTCTCTTAGAATGAGCAGTTGTTCTCTGTTTGACTTAGCAGAGTGCTCTCTGTTAGACTCACCCGTGTGTTCTCTGTTAGACTGAGCAGTGTGTTCTCTTTTAGACTGACCGGTGTAGTTCTGTAAGACTGAGCAGTGTCTTCTCTGATAGACTGAGCAGTGTGTTCTCTGTTAGACTGATTAGTGTGTGATCTGTTAGACTTATCTGTGTGTTCTCTGTTAGACTGACCGGTGTAGTTCTGTTAGACTGAACAAGATGTTCTTTGTTAGACTTATTAATGTGTTCTCGGTTAGACTGAGCCATTTTCGCTTTGTTAGACTGACCCCTGTGTGCTCTTTTAGATTGAGCTTATGTTCTCAGTTAGACTGACCCGTGTGTTCTCTGTTAGTCTTAGCAGTGTGTTCTATGTTAGACTGAGCAGTGTGTTCTATTTTAGCCTGAGCAGTGTGTTCTCAGTTAGACTGAGCAGTGTGTTCTCTGTTAGACTGAGGAGTCTGGTCTCAGACTGAGCATTTTGTTCTCTCTTAGACTGAGCAGTGTGTTCTCATTTAAACTGGGATGTGTGTTCTCTGTTAGACTGACCCTTGTACGCTTTGTTAGACCGTGATTGTGTTCTCTATTTGACTGTCCCTTGCACGCTTTGTTAGACCGAGCTTGTGTTCTCTGTTAGACTGGGCAGTATGTTCTCTGTTAGATTGAACCATGTGTGCTCTGTTAGGCTGAGCGGTGTGTTCTCTGTAAGAATGTACAGGGTTTTCTCTGTTAGACTGAGAAGTGTTTGTCTGTTAGACTGACCCACATGAACTTTGTTACATTGAGAATTTTGTTCTCTTTTACACTGAGCAGTGTGTTCTCTGTTAGACTGACCCATCTGTTCTCTGTTAGACTTAGCAGTGTGTTCTCTGTTACACTGAGAAGTGTGTTCTTTGTTAGACTGAGCAGTATGTTCTCTTTTACACTGACCCATCTGTTCACTGTTAGACTGACCCGTGTGCGCTCTGTTAGACTGAGTTGTGTGTTCTCTGTTAAATTGAGCAGTGTATTCTCTGTTAGGCTAAGCAGTGTTTTCTCTTTTAGACTTAGCAGTGTGTTCTCTGATAGACTTACCTATGTGTGCACTGTCAGACTGAGAAGTATGTTCTCTGTAAGACTGAGTTGTGTGTTCTCTGTTAGACTGAGCAGTGTGTTCTATGTTAAACTGACATGTGTGTTCTATGTTATAATGAGCAGTGTGTTCTCTGATAGAATTACAAGCGTTTTCTCTGTTAGACTAATCAGTGACTTCTCTGTTGGATTGAGCAGTATGTTCTCTGTTAGACTGAGTAGTGTGTTCTATGTTTAACTTAGCTATGTGTTCTCTGTTAGACTGATCAGAGTGTTCTCTTTTAGACTGACCGGTGTACGCTCTGTTAGACTGTGCTGTGTTTTGTCTGTTAGACTGGGCAGTATGTTCTCTGTTAGACTGGGCAGTGTCTTCTCTGTAAGACTGAGTAGTGTGTTATCTGTTAGACTGAGCAGTGTGTTCTCTGTTAGACTGAGCAGTGTGTTCTCTGTTGGACTGAGCAGTGTGTTCTCTGTTAGATTGAGTAGTGTGTTCTCTGTTGGGCTGAGCAGTGTGTTCTCTGTTAGACTGAGCAGTGTGTTCTCTGTTAGACTGAGCGGTGTGTTCTCTTTTAGACTGAGCAGTGATTTCTATGTTAGACTGACCGGTTTACGCTCTGTTAGACTGTGCTGTGTGTTCTCTGTTCAACTGAGCAGTGTGTTCAATGTTAAACTGAGCTTTGTGTTCTCTGTTAGACTGAGTAGTGTGTTCTCTGTTAGACTGGGCAGTATGTTCTCTGTTATGACTGAGCAGTGTGTTCTCTGTTAGACTGAGCTTGTGTTCTCTTTTAGTCTGAGCATTTCGTGCTGTATTAGACTAGGCATTGTGTGATCTGTTAGAGTGAGCAATGTGTGCTCTGTTAAATGATGTCACCCACAGAGATGGGGTCAACCGTTGCGGTCCGCACCCTTCAAGCTACGCCATTGTGTTGCCCCCCCCCCCCACCANGGGCAGTATGTTCTCTGTTATGACTGAGCAGTGTGTTCTCTGTTAGACTGAGCTTGTGTTCTTTTTTAGTCTGAGCATTTCGTGCTGTATTAGACTAGGCATTGTGTGATCTGTTAGAGTGGGCAATGTGTGCTCTGTTAAATGATGTCACCCACAGAGATGGGGTCAACCGTTGCGGTCCGCACCCTTCAAGCTACGCCATTGTGTTGCCCCCCCCCCCCCAACAGATTTTATGATAGAATCCTCGATTGGCGCTCTCACAACCCACTTTTGCCTCCATTAATGACAACTTGTAATCATGATCCCCAAATGATCTAACGTTATTTCAACTCTGATGCAGCTCTACTCATTCAAAAAAAAAATTATACAAGACAATTGTCTCGGCAAGCATGTCCCCAACATGACGGTATTTTCCCTGGGTAATCTTACGGGCTCAATGGCAGTGTCTCTTAATTTATTAATCAACAAATGAAAATATAGGTCTTAAAATGAAATGCTTCCCTAGATGGAATTAACATTTTGGACCAAGTCCTATTTTTGTTTATTTGTTTTGAGTTATGCTAATCGTGTATGTGGTATGTGCTGTGGTGACAAGTTCCACAATCACTCGTATATGACGTGATGTTTATGTCTTAAAACCTTTTTGTTGTAATAAATTGTACTGATTTTATTCAGAACGCATTTTAAGCATTTAATGTCGAACCAAAAAGATTTATGAATTATACATTTTTAGAGCGGACTTTATAAATTAAAAATAAATCATTGTCACCATGTTAGCAAGTCATGTTGTTTTGATTGTGTCACTTAACCCTTAGACAACACAAGAACATGGTTGTATTTGTAGCATTAAGAACCAGCTTTTAACCCTAAGACAACACAATAACATGGTTATATTTGTAGCATTGATAATCAACTTTTAACCCTTAGACAACACAAGAACATGGTCGTATTTGTAGCATTAAGAACCAGCTTTTAACCCTTAGACAACACAAGAAAAAGGTCGTATTTGTAGCATTAAGAATCAACTTTTAACATCTAGTAGCAATTGTATCTGTTGTATTCAGTACGTTATATTGACTTGTGATGTGTTCATCTTTAACAGAATCGAACACAGTCATGAACTAAAACAATGGGGGTGAGTATGCTAAATTTTTTTTTTACATTTACAATAGATGTAGATAATTTAGTTTAGTAAAATTTACTTTTGATTAGATATATATAAAAGTTGGTTACATTCACACTAGATGTAACTATTCTTGCGGTAGTAACATTTAAAATAATGTTGATGTTCCAGATGTTTTGTTAGTTGTTTTTACAATAGATTTAGTTTCTGGTGTTAATGTTATTTTCTACAGATGTAAGTTCTATTGTCTAATCAGTCAACAAATAATACAATACATTGTCTAAATTAAACACCATATAATGTTTAAAGTTGACAGAAAGTACAACACCATGTATGAAGTTGGCGGCAGTAAGAACAACACCATGTAATGTGACAAGTTTGCAGTAAGAAGAAAACCATATAATGTATGAAGTTACAAGTAATGACACACACATATAATGTATGAAGTTAGCATTAAGAAGAAAACCTTATAATGTATGCAGTTGATAGTTTCTTTGCCAAGACACAACATCTTTTATTTGTTATATGTAAACAAAATACTTCTGTCACTACCAGGATTTGCCAAAACAAATTTTCATTTAAATCAAATATTTTATTTATTTTCTGATGTACTTTTAAAATAAATACAATTAAAATTAGGTAATTTTTTTAAAAAAAGGGAAATTTTCTATAAATAGATTCATATTTTCATTGTTTCTATATATGTTAAATATAAAAATCTTATAAATTACAATTTGTATTAATAAAAAATTTAATAAGAAATATGAATTAAAATTTTTATTAATAAAACATGAAATATAAATTTAATTAATAAAACTTTTAATAAAAAATCTAAAGGTAAATGATTCATCAATTCTTCTCCTTTGTCTTAAGGACAAATGTATTTTAAGAGATAAAAGTTGATATGCATAAATCCTTAGTGAATACTTATTTATGTTGCACTTGTTTTCAACAGCTGACATAAAACGATTGTGTCTAAATTGTTTTTAAAAATATTCACAACAAATTTTAGACCATTTTTAATTTAAATATTTGTATATAATATTAGTGTTGGCCTACATGATCTTTAAAAACAGAGAAATAATTGATATTTGATTAGTGGTGCTTGGTCTAATTATCAGTAATCTCATAAAACACCTTTCTAATGCTGCCAATGATAATGAAATGGAGGAGTAGTTTATCTTCAAATATTTGTGATCAAACACCAACTGAAGAATTAGTCACATAGTGAAAAGGATAATAATAAAATTTGATATTATGTAGTTATCAGTTAAGTTCCAAATGCCAATAATAGTGCTAGCAATAAACATGTCAATGTCAATTATATTAAATGTGAAAAAAAATTGTATATGATTAGAATTAACTTCATATTGCTGATGAATTTAGTTTATTACATATATAACATAGGGTTAGCTTCCAAGTGTGTGTATTTATGGGGAATTCTTTCCACAGTGTGGTAGATCTCATTTATAATCAAATTCACACATCTCATTAATGCATCTAGTTAAATTCACAGTGTGTACATTATTTCCAAAGTAGGGTTGATCTCCTTTATAATGAAATTCACAGAGTTTGTGTCTATGTACATTATTTCCACATTATTGTTAAATTACCATTTTTTCTGGGTGTTAATATGTATTTTGTTTGTAGCCTATATTGTGAATATTAAGGTAGTTAACATATTTAGTTCAAATAAATAAAAAAATTCACAGTGTGTACATTATTTCCATAGTGGGGTAGATCTCCTTTATAATTAAATTCACAGAGTTTGTGTCTATGTAAATTGTTTCCACATTATTGTTAAAATAATATATTTTCTGGGTGTTAATATGCATTTTGTTTGTAGCCTATATTGTGAATATTGAGGTAGTTAACATATTTAGTTCAAATAAATAAAAAAATTCATTGAGTCTGATTTGTTTTTATGAGAATTATTGTCCATATTATGGTAAATCACAAAAGTAGTTAAATAAATAAATTCCCTAAGAATATTTTAAGTTTATTAATATTTTTGACCACATTGTTGTAGATGACATTTAATTATTGCTGCAAATGATGATGTAATTATTTCATCTGTTTAAATGATCTTGGAGATAAAAGAACATATTAAAGTACATTGCATGTCAAAAAAAAGGAAATAATAACCTAAAAGAAATAACAATATAGTTAACAATAAATAACAACATGAATTTAAAAAAATAAGTATAATAAAAAATAACATAAGTAACAAATATAGCCTAAGCCTATATATATATAATTTCACCCATTTTATCAAATTTTATTACACTGCTAATTTTATACTTTTAGGAAATTAATGATTAATAGGCCTACACTCAAATAAATGCATTATAGTGTAGAAGTTACTGGTATATGTTGTAAGTTGTAGAATGAGTTATCTGCCAAAGAAAGGAGTGGTGAACAGAATTAAAATAAGATATTAATACATTGACCATATAAACCATCAGCTAGATATTAAATAAATGTCTAATACTATTGACCAAATATACCAAATGGCTAGATATCTTATTAATATCTAATACTAATACAATTACAAATAAACCAAAAACTAGATGTATCATACATATTTAATTCTACTACATCTTACAATATGAACAAAAAGCTTGATTTAATATATGTCTAATATTAATACATTGGCCTTATAAACCATAACATAGATAAACAATTAAAGGAAATAAAACATGAAAGAAAAAATATTGATCAAGCATTTTTGAGTAGTCGTAAATAAGACTAAGCAAATTGCAAATATTAAACATGAACAATTAGCGATCTAAAAAATTATTAGGCCTACATTATACTAAATATATTAGCAATTTTATTACTGAAATGATTTAGTGATCTAAAATTAATGTTTATAAAGTAGCTTGAATATATGCCAAAAATTAGTATCCGAATAAAGCCTTGTGATGAGAATAATAGATAGGACTACACAATATATTTTTTTTTTTTACTGGGAAAACGAAAAAAAGAAATAGCACCTACGTTTACATTCTATAGTAAGTTAAGTAAGATAGTAATATGTGATTAAACTCTAGCCTGCTCGAAGTCTATATATAATATAGTCGTGTTTGATCTTCCGATGACATTGATAGTGATAGAGTGGATTAATAAGACACGAACAAATTGTGTCAATATAACAATATTTGTTCGTGTCTTATTAATATATTTTAAAGCTTTAATGCAGTCCAAATCTTTTATAATTAGTGATAGAGTGGTAGGCTACAACACTTAGTACGCTCAAAGTCAATATAAAGTATATGTAATGTTTGGACAATCGATCATTGCGCTAAGAACATTTTATTTTAAATCAAGTTAATTAATAATTGCGATCAGTAGTTAACCTTTTAACAGATTGGAAGTGAATGTTTCACAAGAACGAGACAGTCAGCGGAAATAACTTTAATATATTTTCCCAGCCGACTCCTTATAACGACTCGTTTGAAGGGTAATAATACGGTTAAGGCCAAGACCAAGGCAGATTTGACCTACTACTTAGTACTTAGTAGGCCTACTACTCGAATTAAATTTTAAATAAAAATACAATGTATAGTAAATAGGCCTACGTGCTAATATTATGAATTTTCTTATGCAAATAAATAAAATTTTAAAAACATGTAACTTTTATTTATTTATTAATATAAGTATTTAAATTTCGCACTAGACTTAAAAGTATTTCACATAGCCTATACCTTTTTAAACCGGGGGGAGTCTACAGAGAAAACTTCTGGTATCCATAGTAACGAACTAGTTAAAATTCGTAACAATTTTAAAGACTGTCAAATATTTCTATATAATGCAATCAAATAACGCATCTCAAAAAATTATCAAAGTAATGAAAACAATTTTTTTATTATGATTGAAATTAAAAAGAAATTTAAGCCTTTGAATTTAAATTAACATACATTATTTTAATTTTATTTGTTTTCTTTTCTCTTGAATTAATTATGAATTTTTATTAACTGTCTGGTCCAATGAACTATTAAATTTACGATTACTAATTATTTTGATCTAACTATTTATTTTTCTTCTTTTTAAAATTAATAACATAACTATTTTTATTCTACACTAGTCTTGTTAAACAATTTGATAGTTTGTTATTATAAATATCAAATTTAAACATAATTTCAGTGATATTTAAATTTTAATTTACAAATGAAACAAAAAAGTACTCGTATTTTTGTATTGATCGAAATGGCCCATTAATCAGAGAAGATAAGAGTTGCAGACGACTGACCACTTCGAAGCCCATTCCATCAATCTGAGAGATATTCACATGCATGCTACAAACAAATGTTTTAACGTATCAAATATTAATATATTTCAAATTAATAAGCTTATCAAATAACTTACTTTTATTAAGATTGAAGAAATTTAGTCAATAATGTTTGAAATTGTACTCCACATAATTTTTTTTTAAAATTCGATTGAGCCTTTAAATAAAACTAGTCTTTCATGACAAGTGTTGAAATATAGTACCAATAGCACGGAAAATACAAGTTCTTCATAAGAAAGCTTATTACTAAGTTATTTCTTTGAACCAATAGATTTGTATTTGTATCTAATTATTTATCAATTTTTCTATTTCCAGAAAGCTCAAAGTAAATCAGGAATCCTAACAGAAAAACTAAAAGTTAAACTAAAAAATGGTAAAATATTAAACCAAATTTTTGCTTAGATAACTTAAACAAATTCTGAATTGAAGAGAGAAAGATGGTGACAAGATCATTGTGAAGGTGTTGCAAGAGTAGGACAAACATGTTTGGTGGGAATTATAGATTTAGAGTAATGGAGAATTTGAAGAAAGCTAGAAAGGTTTAGAAAAATGTGCATAGACGTGGACTAAAAGAGAGAGAAATTAATCTAGTTAATTTAGGAGAAAATGTGAGAAACAGAAACACAATAATGTTAGTAATTATGATAAATGTAACATTGGAGAGTCCTAGAGAAAAAAAAAAGTTACCAATTGAGATAGAAAGAGTAGAAAGAAAAAATGCTGTTTTTCATCTGAATGAGTATACATTATATGTTTATTTAATATTCTTACCAGATCATTTCAAAGATGACCGTCAAGAAGATGGCACAGATGTCAACCAAGAAGAAGATGGCACAGATGACAGATGCAACAAGACAGAGGGAGCAAGTCTTTTCTATGGTAATTATTTGTTGATATAATTTTATTTGCAGTACAAACATACAACATTTCAATTGAAACCATTATTATTGATGCATACAACACAACATTCTATGTCTCAGTTACTGTCATGTTAATGTAAATCTTAAGATTTTAGAATTTACACGTAAGATTTCTTATATCAAGTATTGTTTCATAATTCATCTTAAAAAATAAGAGATACAGGTTAGAAGTTAGATTAAAGAGAGAACGTATTGCATTATTGTCTCATAATTCATCTGAAAAAATAAGTCTTTTAAACTTTTGAAATCAAAGTATAAACTTGATGAAATTTAGTTCTCTAGAGATAATAGAAAAGAGATACAAGTAAAAGACATGTGTTAAAATGTGTTTACTTTGATGACCTTGACAGGTACACATGAAATCCAGGAGCTGTCAGAAGGTGGAGAAGTAGATCCACACACACATCTTGCTAGGTGTAAGAAGAATCCTGGTCACACAAAGTTTGTACCTGTCAACGATTTTAACATCAGTCACCTGCCTAAAGGTCACCATGACAACGACCTAGTTGAGATCATCAAAGCGACAGCTGACCTGACTGTCAGGGTAGCTGTTAAAATGGTCAGTACAGAAAGACCAGAGTTTTGGCTAAACACCAATCAACCATATCCATTTTATGACAAGAGAGGAAGTGACGTCATGATGCTAGGGACTGGGATGGTGACGGAAGTAAACAAGAGGACAGAGGAAGACATCAAGATATTCAACAAGGGAACTTGTCGATGTCACAAGTGTCAACACTCGGACACACCCAGCAAAGTGTGGGGGGAGGTAAGGATGTACACGGCCACACACGTGGTGTTTGATGACCTTGAGGCGAGACACACCACGTGTAGATTTTTCTTTGATGGACAAGATAGTCCACTGGTCACTCTTGATGGCTGGACAGTGATGGTGGCAAACATTGAGGAAGACAGGTGTTGGTTGAGATGTGAGACATGTGACGTATATTTACTGGATAAACTGGACAAGATGACGAGACACTGGTTTGATCTATGGTGGAAAGTAATCAACAAATACGAGAGTTCTAGAGATAAGATCAAGTTGACATTCATAGTATCACATCCACATGGATGTCCTAAACATATCTCTGTAGGACACTGGATAAACAGGTGCAAGGTGAGTGATATAAGGACCAAGTACACGTACACAACATGTACATGTCCAGGCAGTAGTGGGGCTCATGTCCACTCACTGGGGTATCATGACGGGTTGTCTTATAGCCTCCATGTCCACAGTGGGGTCAACTCTGAGGGAATTAATTTTAGTGGCACTGGTCGGGAGTGGTCCTAATATCGCTAATGTCAACAATGTCATAATATTGTAACTACTTTACACAAAGTTGTATCAACTGTTTAGTGTTGTAATAGACAACAACCTCTACCACACCCCATGTACACCCCCACCTCAAGTATCGGCACCCCCACCTCTAACAATCCCATCTCATGTACTTATAACATATTAATATTTTGTTTATTTTCAAGACTTTTCTTTCGTTGACATTTTGACATTCTTTGATTTGAACTTATCTTTGAACCTTTGATCCAATAAACGTATAAAATAGGTGGTATTTAAAACTGTGTCTTCTATTGTATACCATTTGAAAATAGTTTTGTCACCTTTTATTAGATCAAATAAACTTGTAGAAATAAAATTGATTTGATTTTTTTTATTTATTGTATGTTTGTTGTTTATGTTGAATGTAAGTAACATTGACATACACGGACATCGTGGGAGATGTGGTAGCATGTGGGTAAACCTGTGTGGTGGTTGAGGTGGTGACTTGTGGGTAGACCTGTGTGGTGGGTGATGTGGTGACATAAAAGTAAAAGTGTGTGGTTGATTTTGTGGGTAAATATGGGTGATGTTGTAACATGTGGGTAAACATTTGCTGTGGAGGATATAGTGACATGTGCGTAAACGTGTGTAATGGGGAATGTGGGTAACATGTGGGTAAACCTATATGGTTGGGGATGTGGTGACATGTGGGTAAACCTGTGGTAAAATGTGGTGAAACTTGTGAGGTGGGGAATGAGGTTAAATGTGGGTAAACTCGTGCGGTTCGGGATGTTATAACATATGGGTAAACCTGTGTGGTGTGAGATTAGTGGGTAAACCTGTGTGGTGTGGGATTAGTGGGTAAACCTGTGTGGTGTGCGCTGGGGTAAATTGAGGTAAACATGTGTGGTGTGGGTAAACCTGTGTGGTGTGGGCTGTGGTAAATTGGGGTAAACCTGTGTGGTTGTGGATGTGTGGGTAAACCTGTGTGGTGTGGGCTGTGGTAAATTGGAGTAAACCTGTGTGGTTGGTGATGTGATAAAATATGTGTAAAATTGTGTGGTGGGTGATGTGGCTACATGTGGACAAAGCTTTGTAGTGGAAGTTGTGGTGATATTTGGGTAAACCTGAGTGGTTAATGATGTGGGTGAACCTATGTGATGGGTGATGTATTAACATATTGGTAAATCTGTATGGTAGTGGATGTAGTAACATGTGGATAAGCCTGTGTTTGATGCAAATATTTGTTGGTAAACTGTTATGGGGGCTGTCTCCGTAGCATATGTGTCAATATTTGGTTAAAACTATATGATGATATATGCACAGAAGGAAACACGCCCAAGTGAATCAACATATTGGGCGTGTTTCCTTGTGTGCAGTACATCGTTATATGTTAGTGAATCTTTACGGCAGGTGATGTAGCCACGTGACGGAAAACGTATGGTGAATGTGATTACATGAGTTGAACCTGGTAAATGTGGCTGCATAGGGTTGAATCTGGTGAATGTGGCTACCTGATTAAATGTGGTGAATGTGGCTATATAGGGTTGAACGTG
Source organism: Lymnaea stagnalis (assembly GCA_964033795.1). Taxonomy (NCBI): domain Eukaryota; kingdom Metazoa; phylum Mollusca; class Gastropoda; family Lymnaeidae; genus Lymnaea; species Lymnaea stagnalis. The sequence continues at coordinate 117,085 of CAXITT010000910.1, read as the reverse complement.
GTGAATGTGGCTTCATAGGGTTTAATGTGTTGAATGTGGCTACAAAGGGGTTAACAGAGTGAATGTGGCTACATAGGGCTGAACGTTATGTATGTGGCTACATAGGGTTGAACGTATCTGATAGGTGCCTCAAGGGCTCTCGATAGAAATAATGCAGGTCAAAAAGAGAGGAGGGAAAAGAAGAGGAAGACAGAGAAACATATGGGACGATAACATCAAAGAGTGGACGGGACTAAAGCTAGAGGATGCTGAGCGAATTGAAGAAAACTGAGAGGAATGGGGGGGGGGTTAGTTTTTATGCCATCTGTGGCACCCAAACGGTCCTAGGACAAAGGGATATGACGATAATAATGATGATGATAGGTGACTCAATGTTGGTAATGTAGGACCATTTGTTTGATCATATTTGATGTATTCCTCAAAATTGGTAATGTAGGACCATTTGTGTGATTCTATTTGGTGTGTTCCTTAAAATTGGTAATGTAGGACCATTTGTGTGATTCTATTTGATGTGTTCCTCAATATTGGTAATGTAGGACCATTTGTGTGATTCTATTTGGTGTGTTCCTCGGTTTCATGGAAGCGATAATATGTAGGTAAAAAATTTGGTGAGGAATTTAGATACATGTGAGTGAATTTATCTATTCTGGTTACCTCAATTTGATGAAGGTGTTAAATGTCGGGAAACTCATATAGTAAGTGAAACTTTGGGGTAAATGTCGAGAAACTCACATAGTAAGTGAAATTTTGGGGTAAATGTCAACATTTTGGTAAGTCTATATAATGGATATTTTTATGTAATTTTGATATCTGACTCGTGACTTTTTCCTCCGTTTTTTGTGTGGGTTTTTCCACATAATTCCTGTTTCCGCTAACCAGTGGAATGTTTGGAAACATGTGGTTGAAACTTCTTTGATGCTGATGGTTAGGTTTTTTATGACATGGATTTAACATCTGTGTTGATTACTTATGAGTGGAAAAAATCACAAAAAAAAGTTACATGAAACAAATCACAATTTTTATAGGGGAACTTTAAGGTGAATTGATCTGTCTATGTGATGTGGCAACGAATGGGTTAACATGTGAAGTGGTCGCCTAAGTGTGGGTAATGTGACAAAACGTAGGCAAAAATAAATCGTGAATGCTTATGTGTTGATTTAATTTGTTTGTGATGTGGCAAAATGTTGGTAAACATGCATTGTGGTGCAATAATGTGGTTCAATTAATAAAATGGGGGTTAACCTGTTTGGTGGTTGCTTCACTGTGGAGAGATGAGACAAACATGTGTGAATGTATGCTGGATGACTTGGTTGTGTGATGTAGCAACATGTGGGTGTAAATATGTGTGGAATGCTTTATTTTGTGCATTCGGCAACATATAGGTGAAATTCTATGTTACGTGCCTTGGTGTGGTCAATGTGACGAATTGAGGCTAAATGTACATATAAAACATCAAATAGAGTGACCGCTGCAAAGAAAACTACAACAACGAAAGGAATAATAAAATAATGTAGCAGCTGCAACTAATGCCACAACTAAAAAACAGAAGAAAATTAACGGCTGCAACTATAACATCAAATACAAAATCACGTACATTTTCGGCTGCAACTATAACACCAAATACAAAATCATGTACATTTACGGCTGCTACTATAACATCAAATACAAAATCACGTACATTTACGGCTGCTACTAATACTACAAATACAAAATCACGTACATTTACGGCTGCTAATACTACAAATACAAAATCAGGTGCATTTATGGATACATATTCACGTGAATTTATGGTTAAAAATAATACCAAAAAGACAACAGTAATTAAAATGACGCTTCATATAATAGTACAAAAAACAACACCAAATACTCTGTTACTAATACTACAACAACAACACCAAATACTCTGTTACTAATGCTACAACAACTACACCAAAAATAGTTTTATTTACAAGCATTACAACATTTACAAAATCAAATATATTCAGCCTTGGATCTTATACAACAATTACAACATAAACTAAAATCATAGAGGTAACCACTAATACAACTGCAATGTCAAATATAGTCAACTCTGCCTGAAATACTACAAGCATTACATAAAACAGAGTGAACTCTGCCAGTATTACTGCAACTAAAATATCAAATATATTTACCGCTTAAAGCTAATACTACAAATACAACAGCAAATACAGTAGCCGCTGCAACTTATACAACAACTACAACATTGAATATATTCACCATTGTAACTATTTCTAAAACAACAACATCAAACACAGTCAGCGTTACACACAATTCTACAACTACAACATTAAGTAAGATCAGCGCTGTAAAATAAAGTACAATTACAACATCAAATAGCGTCATTGCTGAACTGAAACTACAACTACAACATCTACAGAGTCTCCTCTTTCTCTTCTTCTTCCATATCTTTAGGGCTCACGGTCAATTTATTGATCATTTTGGCTCCTATGCATGTAGATGGGATTTGCAATGTTTCTGTTTCTGGTGTTGATGAGGACAATTCACGGATTTCCCATGCCACTTTGTGAGGGAGTCATGCACTAGGGGTTTGAAGGCTTGAGGCAATAGACACTAATGTGTCTAGTGTTGTCGCCTCAACCGTTCCTTTTGAAAGATTGTTCCAGTCCCTGATTGTCTTGGGGTAATAAGGGGAGAGACTGCAATCAGGTTAGTACAAAATAAAATGAGTAAAACAAAGTAGGGTTAAACCTGAAATAATAAACGCAACAAAACAGCGAACGTGTCGGCAGAAAGCCTTCGTCGGCGAACAGAAAAAATGGTATACAAATAAAAATAAGAAATAGCACTTAGCTTGTAAGTAATATCTGTGGGAAGCAATAGGAGTGCATGTCTTGGGCAGGAATGAGCAGCTCCTATATTGGCTTCTTGCTGGTATGAGCCTGAATGGCCCGTCATGGCCTCGTCGCTGTCTATGGGGGAGAGGGACGAGTTTCTGTTTAATACTAGAACAGTGGACCAGCCCATTATTGATCTTGTACATCATGGACCGCCTGGATTATCGTCGTCGTTCCTCCAATGGTGACCAGCCTAGTGTTTCCAGCATGCTGCCAACACTAGAGGTATTCATGTAGCGGTTAAGGACAAAGTGTGCTGCTCGTCGCTGGACCGCCTCAAACCTGTCAACGATCTCCTGAGTAAATGAGTCCAAGACTGAAGATGCATAATCTTAAACCGGATGGACAAAGGCTTTATATGCTCTTTCTTTAACAAAGGAGTTGCCAATCTTTAGATTTTGTCTTAAAAACCCCAGGGTCTTGTTTGCTTGGTTACACACATTGTTAATATGCTCGTCCCAGCGGACCTCTCTTTGAATGGTAACACCCAGGTAATTTAAGGAGGAAACTGGCTCAAGTATATGGCCGTGCAGTTCGTATTGGTAGTGTGGAGGAGTACACATTCTCAAATTGAATCGACAGAGCAACTAAAAGAGCCACTAACAGAGCCACGTGGTTATTTTTGAAGTGCAGTCTATTTTTTAACATTTGAGATACAGGCTAGAACTTAACTTAATTGTGTTGCTGTTATGGTCAAACTGTATAATGTATAGCTTAAACACTAGCACAACAAGGACGCAGGACGAAGGTCTCATCAGGAGACATACTCAATCATTAAAGTGANGGGGGGGGGGGGGGGGGGGGGGGGGGGGGGGGGGGGGGGGGGGGGGGGGGGGGAGGACTGACGAAACGTTTTCACCGCTACTGTAGCCATAGCCTCCTCTGAGGATGAGAGGAGAATATGGTTCAAAGTTCAACCGGTGCAGCTTAACAGTAGCGTTATCTTAATTGTTACGTTTTAAATTGTGTGATACTTGTACGGCGTTGCTTATTGGACTGGGAATAAAGCAGCACTAATAATCAAACAAATAATAAAGATTTTCCCATAAATTCTTCATAAAGTATTGGGCAATTGACCGGGGGGAGGGAGATAGAGGAGGGACTTAAAAATATAAATATAATAATCCCAAGAACTGCCCTCCACACCACCCTCCTACTCTTGCTCGTCAGCTCACATTTTGTTCATGCCCCTGAACTATATTAATATTCTCTAACAAAGAAGATTGGTAAAAATCCTTTATATAACTTCGCTATTGACCCCAGTTCCCAAAATCATTTTTTAAAGATTTTTCCAATAGAAAGGTAACATTGAATTCCCGGTAACTGGGCAAAATGAGATTCTATATTTATAAAAATATATATCGCGTTTTGTGAAATAATTTGGATGCGTAAAACTGGTGGGAATTAGAATATTAATATAGTTCAGGGGTGGGGCCAAAAATAATCTTATTCGGCGATATTGATCGGGAATTTTATTTGATGAAATCAGTGTCATAATATTTGCTTAATTTGGGGGGGGGGGAGGGCTGAAACTTTAGAAAAAAAAATTGGTGTAATCAGCAATGAGTCTGTGTGCTAAGTTTCAGCCCGACTGGTTTACGAGATGTGGGTCAAATAGCCGTCAAAATATTTTGCCAGTCAAGAAGCTGAAAAGCGAAGTTCATATAAAGGGGGAAAAAACAGAAATGGTGTTTTTGTTTGTTTGTGTTTTTTTGCGGGGGGGGGGGGTGGGGGAGGGATACATGTTGGTCTTTATTTTAAAAAAATCAAGAATGTGGTTAATTTAACAAAAAAATTTAAATTATTTTTGTTGTTATTAAAATGTTTTTATTTTTTTTTTAATACACCAATGATTGACAGTCTCACTGACCTTATAGTAACGGACCTTGCTGTGTTGAGGATACGAGTATTGAGCAGAGCTTTGCTGACCTGCTCTTGAAGAATGTGAAATTTCATCGAATGATTTTTTAAGTCCATGGTAGACGTGGTCAATGCGTTTTCGGATTGGTCAAACAGAAAATGGAGATCCATATTTGGACACGCTGCAAAGAGAAGACATTTAGACATTGAGAATCTAAATTCATTTAATGTAGAAAGGTTATAATAGTATTTCGTTGTCCTGAATCTATTCTCCTAAACTCTACTAAACAGACTCAAACATGTTACGGTTTATTTTGTTGTTGGACATCTCCTAAGAAAAAATATGTTTTATTATTATTTTAAAATGTGGTGTTAAGTATTGTTACTAATATACAAAAAAAATATATATTTATAATATGGATGCAAAATATTTTGTGTGTGCATTATTTGTTTATTTACTCATTTATCTATTTTTAATGCTGATGGATGCAGGATGTTGTACTATGGGTGCTATATGTGGTATTATTGGTGCGGGTTGTGTTGTGTTAATATGGTTGGTGTATGTGGTACTATGTGTGCTGGATGTGGTACTATGGAGCTGGATGTAGCACTATTGATGACCGATCTGGTACTATAGTTGCAAGATCTGGTACTCCGGGGTACTGAATTGGGTACTTTGAGGGCTTAATGTAGTGATTTGCGTCCTGGACGGATACTATGATTTGCTGGATGTGGTACTATCTGTTCAGAATGTAATACTATGGATCCTGGAAGAGATACTATGGCTGATGCATGTGATACTATGAGTGCTGGATTGGTACTATGTGCGCTAAGTAGGTACTATTAGTGCTAGATGTGATACTTTGGATGCTTGATGTGATAATATGGGTGCTGGATGGGGTACTACGTGGACTGGATGTGGTAGCATGGATGCTGGTCGTTATACTATAAGTGGTGGATTAGTATTATGATTAGTGGAATCCGGTACTAGGGTTGCTAGATGTGGTACTATGAGTGCTGGACGGGGTATTATGTGGGCTACATGTGGTAGTAAGGGTTTTGGATGTGGTTCAATGGGTGCCGTATATGCTAACATTAGTGCTTGATTTAGTATTTTGTTGCTGTAATGTGTACTTTAAATGCTGAATGGGGTAGTTTGGGTGCTTTATATAGCACTTTGAGTGTTGTTTGTGATACTGTTGGTGCTGGATGGGGGTACTTTGGGTCCTGGATGTTTGACTTGGTGTAATGGGGCACATGCTGTTGAAGATCTTGTTTAATTCTGTCGCTAGGAGACGGTACTTTTTTGGGTCGGTTTCATTTGTTGGGTCCACGATGAGAATGGGAAACTGGTTGGTGTTGACTGCTGCCAATTCTTGAACATCGATGAAATTCCTTCCCTGAAATGGAAATAGTCATCATGTGATTCGATAATATGTAGGTATCAATTTTAAAAAAATAAAATAAGTTAGGCCGTTGCTACATTCAGAATGGTTTTTTGTTTTTTTTTTACACATTCCTAAAAATTTAATCTATGTTAATTTCTACGACTTACCACGGCAACAATGACAGATATGTTACAACCCAAAGAACGGACTCTCTGAGACTCTTGTTGGGCCAACAATCTCCTGTTGGTCTTCCATGATCCTTGAGATGATATAACTATCAGCTTGTTGTTGGTGTAAGTGGGTCCTGATGTGATGCATTGCTGACCACTGTAGGTCCATGATCCACCCTCATATGAATGTCAGAGGTAATATTTATCAAACAAGTTCAGATTTATGTGGATCTAGGCCACATGATAATGTGCCTACACGTCTGTTGAGGATTTTTTCGTGTATTGTTGGTGCTTATTCTGGTGTGGAGATTATTTGTGCAGCTGTGGACATGTGCTTCGTGTTTTGCGACGTAGTTGGGTATAGGAGATGACAATGTTGATTGTTATGGTTAGGTAGGAGTAATACAGTTGGAGAGAGAAAGCGGATGAAAGAAGATGTGCTGTTGATTCATTAAAGAACCTTACGTCATGTAGATAGATTATTGATTTGTTGAATAACAAACCCTAGAAAAAACGAAGCAATTGCACATCTTATCAGTTTAGCAGTTTGTTACACTACCATAGTCTGGTTATAATAATAATAATAATAATAAGTGGTCTTATATAGCGCGGTACCCCGGCCTAGGGCTGGGCTCACCGTAGCGTTAGGATTATGTTTAGTGTCATGGTTATGATTAGGGTTATGGTTAGGGTTATGGTTAGGGTTACTGCGAGAGTTATGGTTAATGTTATAGTTAGGGCCATGGTTATTTTTAGGTTTATTGTTAGTGTTAGAGTTATGGTTAGGGTTATGGCTAGGGTTATGCATAGGGTTATGGTCAGGGTTATGGTTAGGGTTATGGTTAGTGTTATGGTTATGGTTATGGTTTGGGTTATGGTTAAGGTAATGAGGTTCTAACGTTTCCGCTGCATGTGCTTACAATATGGATAGTGTATCAAAGAGTAGAATTACGTGACTGCCATTAGGAAAAATTACAAGAACTGAGAAATGTCGGACAGTCAGTCAATATGTTATCTGCAAAGCTTACATTTGTAATCTGCGAAGATTTCATTTTTTAGGTTTGATTGGATATTTATAAAGCGCTGGTATCTATGTTACTTTAGAATGCTCACTGCGCTCTGGTATCTATGCTACTTTAGCATGCTCACTGCGCTCTGGTATCTATGCTACTTTAGCATGCTCACTGCGCTCTGGTATCTATGCTACTTTAGAATGCTCACTGCGCTCTGGTATCTATGCTACTTTAGAATGCTCACTGCGCTCTGGTATCTATGCTACTTTAGCATGCTCACTGCGCTCTGGTGTTATTAAATCTATGTAAACAAAACAAATATTTAAATGTTCCTTAAATGATTTTTTTATCATTTTTTAATCACGTCATAGATTGAATGAACCTATTTTATAATTTAGGCGCTATTGCTATTTATAATCTGTGCAGCTTACATGTGTAATCTGTGCAGCTTACATTTGTAATAAGTGTTGCTTACACTTATCACCTGTGTTGCTTACACGGGTCACGTGCTGCTTACATTTGTGTGCTACTTACATTTGTAACATGTGTAGCTTACATTTGTCACTGTGTTGCATACTTACATTTGAAATCAGAAAAAATCCGTTAACAACTGAATCAATAGCCGCGGCTTGTGATGAACCTGTGGGGGATGACCGATATCAAATCATTGCTGTAGCCTCCTATTCTGTCGATCAGAGAATGTTTCTATTTACAAATCTACAGCTGTACAACAATCTACAGCTATACAACATTCCACAGCTGTACAACAACAATGCAGCAATACAACATTCTGCAGCTGTACATCTTTCTACAGCCACAAATCATGATGCTATAAGGACCAGCGTTAAAGTACTGTGAAGTAAATACAATACAGAACAGTGAATCAAAAGAACTTTCCGGCCGAATGCCTTCTTAGTAAGAAAATCCAAAAAGAGGGAAAAGAAACAGTTGAAATGGAAAAAATTAAGCATTCCAAGGTAATGAAAAATAAATGTTAGATTTCTCAGCACAGTTGGCAAAATTTAATTGACTTTCATAGTATTTGTTATTATGTTGTACTGCTGAAGGCGTTGAGCCGTAACATCTCAATTTGTATTTTGTCTTCACACAAGGAAAGCTTTCCCACTGTTTCATTTATGCAATTCGCTTGTGTTTCATTATCTCATTTCAAAGCTTTACTGATTTCCATATGTGTTAAAACATTATTTTTAGACACACAGGACTGCTGGAATAAATGACCTTGTGGTTCGGTGGAGGAGTTGAGTCACGTGATTGCAAGTTCGTTGTCTTAACTAAATTCGGATTCCATTTGGATTAAAGTTTAGAGGATATTCTAGTTTTGCTACAACACTAGCTGCACTAAGTCATAAAGTACCACTTAAATTTGGATTCCTTTCTCCTTAGGATTTAGAGGATATTCTCGCTTGGCTAAAACACTAGCTATTCACACTTACCTTATATTAACATAACTGGGAGTGTTAAAGATGCGATAGTTGTTCAAGGTCATGGTGACTTGCTAGCAAAGAATATGAAATCTGATCGTAAAGATCTGTGATCTGTTTGTGGACGCAGCTCTTGTATCCTCAGAAGTGGTCAAAGAGGAACGTTTTTTTTCCTCGTCAGGTCAGACTGCACAAATTTAAACAAAATAATGAAAGATACAATTAGATGTCGTAGTTATGTTTCATTACTGTAAACAATCACCACCACAAATTATTTAATGAAATAGTAAATCAAGGTATGTAGAAGCTTGAATCAAAAGAAAGGTCCATAGGCCATTCAATTCTAAAATAATATTTAGGAATTCGTTGTCTTTGACACGATCAAAACAGGCGTGGTCAAATTTTGAAAACGTAAATAATATTATTCAAGTTGTTTGTCTGTCAGTAACGCTAAAAAAGACAACCGTTGAACCACCGTTATTCAAGTTGTTTGTCTGTCAGTAACGCTAAAAAAGACAACTGTTGAAACACCGTCTCATCACAACAGCAGCTCGGAAATTTTGTGGAGCGAGGCCAAAGACGCCGAGCCATTATTCCTTCCCAATTACATGTATAGAGAGAGCGGCGTGGTTCATGAGTCAAAGAACTGACCATACTTCTAAGCGTTAGAGGTTCCAATCTTGTCATTATTTTTTTTAAACACACACAGAATTGATATTGTAACAACAAATTATATATATATATGTATATATTATATATAAATACATCAATTATATTATTAAATCTCTCATATAATTGTGTATTTGAAAAACACAAAGCTGCCAGACAATAACATATTCATTCTTTTGCTTATTCCATATAAGAAGAAGGACATTGTGTGTATTCTTAATATAAGTTATTTTAAGGGGTTTTGTAAAAATAAAAATGAATAGTTCAATGAACGAAATGGCTTTTGTGAGTTGTATGGCACGGCCCAGCAGACGGAGCTGTAAGCCATTGCACCAGCTGGAGTATGTAACTAATTTATGGAATGTACAGATGTCTGCTATGTATATGGCTAATGTCAGGTTTGTAACGAATTTTATATAACTTTTATCAGGTATTAACAAATGTTAGGTAAATAATGAATTTCAGGAATGTAACAAATGTCAGGTTGGTAACAAATGTCGGTTGTGTAATAAATCTCGAGATTACTTACTGGCTTATAGCTGGTATTTTTAAATGATACAAAATTATTATGAAAAATTATGTTTTATATATTATTCAAAATATATTATGATAAATATAATTAATCGTTTTAACAGTACTTAAGGAGTGTCAGAAATAGTTTATTTTTTTACAAATATAATAATAATGTAAATAATATTAATAATAAAGTTTATTTGATGAACACGCTTCAATGTACTGGTACATTGTTTGTAGTCTAAGTTTTGTCAAGTTAAAAAAGAATAAGGTCTGTGTTTAAAAATTTAGACAAATTTTCATCTCATTAGCAGGCCCTGAGAAAATTAATAATTGGACCATATATTTGTTTACTCATAATGTCTTCATACCGTATTTATAGTTTCTTCATAATATGTGTATAATGTATGCATAATGTCTGCAAAATGTCTTCATAATTTATTATTAATGCCTGCATAATGCCTGCACATATCTATATAATTTCTACCTTTGTAGACCTGACAAAAACTTTCGACACTGTCAGTAAAGATGGCCTTTTGAATGTCATGGCCAAATATGAATGCCTCAGAAATGTTGTGTCAATGGTACGACTATTCCATGAATGTGTGCGGTCTAGAATTTGGGATAAAGGAGAGGCGTCAAAACCATTCCCTGTCATAAAAGGCGTGAAACATTGCTGTGATCTTGCCCCAAAACTTTTCAGCCTCATGTTTTCTGCAATGCTGACCGATTCATTCAGAGAGGGGGACGCTGGAATTGGCCTCAGATACCGAACTGATGTTAATCTCTTTAACCCCAAGAGGCTACATGCCAAAACGAAGGTCCTGACAGACACCAACAGGGACATCATGTATGCAGAAGACTGTGCCCTAAACGCTGTATCAGAAGTTAATTATGCAACGCTGCGTCACAAGTTTTTCTAATGCCATCACAACCTTTGCGCTCACCATTGACACAAAAAAACTTTAGGTCATATAACAACCAGCTCCTCGAAACCCTTATGTTGAGCCCAACATCCAAGTATATTGTGATAGACTTAAGGTAGTGAAAGGCTTTTCTTATCTCGGCACCACACTGTCCCAAAGCACAACCATCGATGACGAGGATAACCTCCATATTGCGAAAGCCAGTGCAACCTATGGAAGATTGACTCAGAACGTATGGACCAGGAGAGATATCAACACTCTAACTAAAATGAAGGTATATCAGGCGGCTGTTCTCCCTAGGCTTCACTATGTCTGTGAAACGTGGACGGTCTACCAACGCCGGGCGGAACTTGTTGTGAGAATGTCAGGTGACAGTCTTCTCAAAATAATTTCTATGGTGAGCTTGAACAATGAAAAGCGGTCTGATGGCGGACAGAAAAAACACTTTAAAGACAACATAAAAGTTTCACTGAAAGCTTTCAAAATAAACCCAGACTCGTGCGAGGAACAAGCAAAAGATCGAACATCATGGCGTTCCACTTTGCACGGAAGCTCCATGCAAAATGAAGTTGGCAGTACAGCGACTGCAGAGCGCAAGAGACATGCCCGGTCTGACTCTGCTCCCGCCACCATTCACTGCACCTACTGCACAAGAGAATTTCTTGGCAGAATGGGCCTCATTAGCCATCTGCGCACCCACACACAGAATCAGCACAAACTATAATGATTAAAGTGGTAATGGTTGACTCCCGCCTGATCAACAACATTATATACTTCGTTTTTTGTTCGTACGCTTATTAATGCTAATTTAAGAAACTGTTTCATTCTGTTATCATGAAGTCATTTTTTCACGTCATAAAAAATACAAAATAGTATCCTACAAATGGACTTATTTTGAATTATAATTTTTAAATTTTTAAAATATTTATTAAAAAAAAACCGTTTAACTTGGCTTGAGTTTTGTCTTATGGTCGTTTAGGTTCATTCTTAAAACAGCCCCTAGAGGATCTGTCCTGTAGTGACCACTACTACTTTAAAAATAAGTTGTGAAAAGTCAGGGCCGGAGCCCTCCTCGTGAACCCCCGTTCTGTCACAAACCAAGCACCCTAAGAGTGGATCGCTTTCATTTTAAATAATACTTACTATAGAAATGTACTGCCAGTAACTTTGATGATAAAATAGTTCCATAATCTTTTAGGGTGGGTCTTGGACCTCCCGTGGTCTGCATGGCATCACATCAGGACCCACTTACACCAACAACAGGCTGATAGTTATATCATCTCAAGGATCAGGGAACACCAACAGGAGATTGTTGGCCCAACAAGAGGCTCAAAGAGTCCGTTCTTTGGGTTGGAACATAACGGTCATTGCTGTAAAAGTAAGTGACAGAACTCAAGCCTTTCTGGGATGTATTCAATAAACGTTAGTCAGACATTCAGAATAACACATTGTAAATATCAACAATTGGGCTGAGTGTGGATGTTGAAAAGCATTTCTGGATTTGCCTTAGTGTGTTTCTAAACTTTGAACTCTTAAGGCAACAATATTTAACGGTTGAAAAAAACCCAACTCATCGATAATGTCTTTTGTTATCACATCTGGTATTCCATGGATGGATGCAGCCAAGGATCTGTGTGATGACGCATCGTTACAAGAAGCGTATATGGGGTGGTATAGGTCTAATGGGGTGTATTTCTTCTACACAATTTTTAGCCTATAATCGTATACGTTTTTTCAGGATTCATCGCTTTAATAAATCTCTAAAAATTAAATTTAGATTCCATATTTAAGATATAATCGTTCACATGTCTGGCAAGTGGATTATATTGACTGATATTATAAATTAAGACTGTCACTTATTTCAGGGAATACATCCAATCGACCGAAAAAGATAAGTTAAATTTCGGTTTAATTTCGGTTTCTGTCAAAATTGACTGAGACTTTAGCCGACGGCCGAAAGTGACTGAAGGTTTTCGGTCATCTACCAGAAGTCATACTCTCTGTCTGTCCTAGGACGAAAATCTGATATTCATTAGTGCTCGATGTCTTGCTGTCATTTTATGTTAAATGACTGATACTCAGCGAAAGATGCCCACAGCGGCATGATGACCTTCTTGTCTTGTCCTACATTTCCAACTAAATTACATTTCAACTAGGCTTAGACAAACGTAAACCGTTAAGGGGAAGAAAAACTAAGGCAATGGTAATATTTAAATCATTATTATTTTTTTTTTCAAAAATAGAATTTTGATCGTAGGTTTATTCAATTCCTTCATTTGTGATATTTATTATAATTCATCATTATGCTGCTCATTAAGGCTGTCATAGGCAAAGTTGAGTAATATTGCATAGTACTAGGGTATGGTAAAGTTCCAATTAAAATTTTCATTTTATTGTTTTAAAAAATAAAAAATTTAAAGCAAACTAAGGCCTTTTCAAACCATGCCTTTCTTGAAATTCATCACTTTGATGCCCTTAAACATTTTTACTGAAGAAATAACGGGAGTATGCATGTATCATGGGTTCGTATTATAATTATTTAGTAGGGTTACTGCAGACCTGTTTACTTATATGTTTTTGTCGACAATTTATTGTTTTAAAAAATAAAAAATTTAAAGCAAACTAAGGCCTTTTCAAACCATGCCTTTCTTGAAATTCATCACTTTGATGCCCTTAAACATTTTTACTGAAGAAATAACGGGAGTATGCATGTATCATGTCTTTTGCTATTCTCCATGCAGACCCGTCAAAACAACAATTTTAACAGACCCGGTTCTAAAAATTCCACCACCGATTTTTTTTTTTTGGGGTGGGGGGGGGGAGAGATGGGTGCCGGAAGAAATAATTACGTCACCAGCACGGAAAGACTAGTGTGTCGTTACTAGGCTAAATATTAATACAGGAATATCTTGCAAGCTATTTATGTAAACACAAAGCATTAGTATGTCGAAAACAGCGAAACATTGTGGTGAAATTTTATAGCCTTAATAACATATATTTAGGTGGCGATTGGCTCTATTAGAGCCACAATAATTGTTGTAGGTATAAGTACTAGGTTATAATTCTATGATAAAAGCTAAGGGCGCTAAAGAGTCTAGTTTGCATTAATGTTTGCCCCCCCCTCTCCCCGTCCCCCCTCTGGTCCTACCAGACCAATTAAAAACATTTGAAAGAAATTTTAATGTTCTTTAAATTAAAATGGTAAAGACCAAAGAATTCATTAGATCAGATTTGACAAATTCAAATAATCCAGCCTAGCACGAGGTAGAGCCTAGTTGAGACTTGGCTATATCAAGTATTCCTCAACAATGCTATTACATATTCATAAACTATTATAAGCTGCTCAACCTTTAAAAATAAAAAAATAAAATAAAAAGAAAACATTAAGGGTTTTAAAGAATTTGGCTTGAATTTCTTCCTCCTACTAATTGTTGCCAGCCATATTGCAGCGCTTCTTCTTACACAGCTGAGCAACATTTGGCTTGAGTGAGGAGGACACTAAGACCCTCAGGATGGCTTGAAGATGCTCCTCCTTAAGTTTGGCCCTGAACTTTGACTTATTAAAGTGCATAGTGGAAAAGAGCTTTTCACACAGATAGGTACTCCCAAAATGTCATATGATGTGTTGGAAAAATCTAGAAATATCCGAGAAAGTAGAGGGGAGTTCAATCAAATGTCTATGCTTTGTCTGGTTTTTCCATTCAACTCTCTGCGCGGGGTATCTGGCATATTAAAGGAGAAAGGGTCAGCAAAAAACTGAAAAGTATCTGTCTGTGTTTTGAAGTCTTAAACAAGTGATCAAATTCTTTCTGTAGCTTTGCAATGGCCTCAGTACTACTGAGTTACTACTGAGTGGTGTGCCCGAGCTCATGAGTACTTTTCATGTTGAGAAATAGCAGAGGTTTCTCTCAGAACCACAACTCAAGTTTTTTTCAGAATTCACAGAAATTGTCATAGGCAACACTGAAAAGCTATCCCTGTCTTCTAACATTCAGCTTCTGTGTAATTTCAAAAAATAAAAGTAAAGTCCATGAGTCATTTGGGATCTTTTAGTACAGGAACTACCACCCCATACTTCTCTATGAAGGATTTAAATTGTAAAACGTGTCAAACCTTAGGCAGGAGAGCAGGACATATCTTTGAATTTTTGACGCGAAGGAAGACACTATGGTACATAGAATGAATTTTGAATTTGTATAGTAGTAAAGGACTTTTTGACTAACCCTATTTTCATAGACAATCCTACTATACTGAACAGAAACTTGGAAAACAACGGCAAGCATTACGCCGAAAGTATAGACCTTCATAAACACATGCCTTACAAAGATCCTGAAAATCATATGGCCAAATATTATCACCAACAAATTTCTACTAGAAATGACTCCCCAGGTGCCCTATAACCAAGACATCTTAAATAAAAGATGGAGATGGAGAAGACATAATCTCCGAAAACCCCCAGATAGCACCACCTAACAATGCTGATATTGAATCCACAGGGGAAAAGGGAAGAGAGGAAGGCCAAAGAATACATGGAGACGAGAGCCAGAGGCAAACACGCAAAATATTGGATACTCCTGGAAACAACAGGAAAGAAGGCACAGGGCAGTGATGGATGGAGAATTCGTGTGGATGAGTTGTGTCCCAGACTGGATAGAAAGACATAAGAAGAAGAAGAATGATTTTGAATGTGACCAAGGCTTAGAATGTATGCGTGAACGAGTTTCAAAATATCAAATCATTTCAGTTTTGGCTTCGTGTTCGGTTGAAAGTCATTTTTTTTTTAATTTGGTCTTGTTTCGGTTGTGGTGGAAGTCATTTTTTTAACTTTCAGCTTAGTTTCGGTTTCGGCCGAAATGAAAAAATCACTTTCCGTCGGTATCTAGTCACAAGAAAGGTAACAGGTCACTTTATTGCTATGACATAGGGACAAAGGTCAATTTTCTTCTATGACATGGCGTCACAAATCTTTAATATCTGGTAAACTATGCCCTGGCCAAAGCACAAGTTTGAGTGTGCTACTTTAACTCAACTTCATCAATGTTATTACAACAAAATAAAATTTAATATTTAACTAGTAAGTATTGGATAAGCAGCGTGTGAGAGTATCAGTTGTGTAAATATAGGGATAACGTCATCAAAACGAGTGCAAATAAAGGAGGAAGTAAACAACGGTTGTGTAAGCAAAGTGGGTGGGGGTGGAGGTCAATGACGGAGTCAAAGATTAATATTACCACTATGTTTGTTTGTGTGCAACAATCTATTTCAATAGGAACTTCCGGCTGCAACAAGATGGCGACAAAACAAAACAATCATAAGACTTTAGGAAGGAAACATTGATTTCACAACAAAATGAATTGTGGGAAATTGTCCTTTCTATGGAATATATCCTTAAGAATCTGGACAGGATCAGAATCTTTGTTAATGATATTTATTTTTTTTTCCTTTCAACAACATTTCGTTTACACACTCTCCAATATAACTATACAAAGGATAAGTTCCAGCTACGACAAGATTGGTGTTATAATAATACACAAAAGAAAAGGAATTCTAAATTTCAACAAAAATTAATTATAGGAAATAAACATTTCAGTGGTAAATATCATAAAGACTCTGGCCGGAATTTTTTTTTCAGATACGTATTTTTCTTTTTATAAGGGTGTGTTCAGGAAGAGGTAGTACCCCATCATGGTATGCACAGGAAGAGGTAGTACCCCATCATGGTGTGTACAGGAAGAGTAGTTCCCCATCAGGGTGTGTACAGGATGAGGTAGTAACCCTGTTGTGGGAAACGTTGTGCGTTTAAGAGCAGTTTGTCCGCCTTGGTCCTTTCGTGTCACTCAACTCTCACCTGTGGCACCGCGTAGCTGTTAGCATGCAACATCGGCCATACCATGGGCAACGGCTTCCACTAGACGGGTAAACCAAGTGAGCGTAGCTGTTAGCATGCAACATCGGCCATATCATGGGCAACGGCTTTCACTAGACGGGTAAACCAAGGGAGCGTAGCTGTTAGCATGCACCATCGGCCATACCATGGGCAACGGCTTCCAGTAGACGGGTAAACCAAGTGAGCGTATCTGATAGACCTCAAACCCTGGGTGATTTAGGTCTGCCTACCTACTGCATGCGAAAACTGCACGTTGACGGATCCTGCGGAGGAGACCATTTAGGTTCAACGGAGGAGATCGTGATTACAGCAAAGTGGAGTGTGTAGAGCAAGATGAGGCATGTAGAACATCTTGGCCATCCACTGCATCCGCAACCTCCTCTGGTCGTCTTGACATAGTCTTGCCCCTGGACAGGGTGGGTCTGGACGAAGAGAGTTATGTTGACGCTGCGCCCCTCATCCTCATTTTAAACAAAGTCATCAGTCATCCAACACCGGATGACTCGATGGTCCTAATCGATTTAGGTGGACGAACAGAAACATCCGTTAGAGTGCAACACTCTATATTTGTTAGTGCGCAACACTCTATATCAGGGAAAATAAAATATTGCCCGCGTCTGTTATTCTATTATTTACATTTAGTGCACCACATCAAATATTTATTTTTTTCATTAATTGAGCCGCGTTAGATGGCCCGATTCCATAAGACTCATAGATATATGCCTAGTAGGAGAGACCTACATAGATATATGCCTAGTAGGAGAGACCTACATATATATATGCCTAGTAGGAGAGACCTACATAGATATATGCCTAGTAGGAGAAACCTACATAGATATATGCCTAGTAGGAGAGACCTACATAGATATATGCCTAGTAGGAGAGACCTACATAGATATATGCCTAGTAGGAGAGACCTACATAGATATATGCCTAGTAGGAGAAACCTACATAGATATATGCCTAGTAGGAGAGACCTACATAGATATATGCCTAGTAGGAGAGACCTACATAGATATATGCCTAGTAGGAGAGACCTACATAGA
>CAXITT010000910.1:63011-99040 GCA_964033795.1 Lymnaea stagnalis | reverse complement strand
ACCCTCCCCCTCGCCCCCCCCCCCCCGGTCCCAACCATTTCTTGTTTCGCATGGCCCTGATAAGTTGTGTGCCTATACCTTGTTTTGTTCCCTTTTTTAATTCACAAATATGGTTTCAATATCTCTACGTGCCCCCATTTGCAAACTCGGCTTCTCGACACGAACATTTTGAATTCACAGTCGCAAACAAAGTCTTTCAATAATATTAAAATTACGTTGCACAATAATGGATTTCATTTCCATAAAACAATAATAAATAAAAGATTGCTTAGTAATGCCCCCCTCACCTCCCCGTATCTTAAATTATGCTAGTGAAATATTTCTAAACTAAAATCAAAACTAAAGTTTATTGTCATCTCATATTTTTGAATAAGCAAAACCCTACCCCCCCCATAAATAATATACACACGCACACAAGAAAAAACTATTTAACGGTTGATCTTGTAAACAAGTGTATAAATAACAAGCAAAAAAAGAAAGAAATTCTAACAAAGTATTTCTGAAAAGAGTTTACAGCTAACACTAAGATAAAACTTTGTCAAAGGTTTATTAAAATGTTTTCTGTTAATGTAATAACAAGTTATTGCCTGAGAAAGATATTTCTAATTCACGTAGTAGCAGAATAAACCTTTATACATAACAGGATTTTTTTCATTTTTTTGTTAATAAGGTTTTTAAAATGAGAACGTTATTTCAGACAAGTCCCCACCGACCCCCACTCAGCCCATCAGGTGCAGTTTAAGGTGTCGGCCAATTCATATCTACGAAGTGATTTATTGATAACTGTGGATGTGGTACGTAAAATCGGGAAATCGTAAAATGTGTCAACATTTTTGTCTGTTGATGTTATTGCTGCTAATGTTTACATAGTAACCCATCATAGCAACAAGATTACCGATTAAGATATCCTGTTTAAAAAGACTAGACTCGGTTCCTGGTGAGACCAGTTGAAATATCCACCCCGTGCAACACAGAACTCACAGCTGTATAAGTGAAATCTTTGAGGTATTTAATTATTTTTTGTGTTTTTTCTACTAAATTCTCTCAACCTCTCTACCTGGATCATCTTTTTCACTCAATCTACATGTATCATCCAAGCCAATCTACCACCAAATCATTCTTCTATATAGCACTTCATTCCTACACTGACTCTTCTGCCATCTATGACTCTATTCTTTCTATCTCTGTCTATCATATGTGTCTATCAAAAGGCTTTAAGTTGTAAGTTTATCCTGTTATTTAAAACACGCAATCACGATTTATATATATGTAAGATATTTTATGAACAGATTTCAAAGTTGTATTTAGATCAGCTTAAGTAACAATGTACGATATATTTGCGCATATAAGACGCACCCTATATAAGGCGCATTCGTATATAAGACGCTGTTTTGACTATTTCTGTTAACAAAAATTACATAAGACGCAAGCAACCAAACAATTGTTCGCAGTCAGCAATATATATCAAGTGGTTTCCTTTCCTTTATCACAAACGAAAATGGGTCCAATGTGTCATCACCCGTCTAATGTAAACAATGCATCATTACCATTGTTAGTTGACCAATGGTTCAAAGAATTGTCCGAGGCAGGACAGCAACAATCGCTCTTTATTCTCACCTGCCACCGGGGGCCAACCGCTCACGGAGTGAGTACGCGGTATCCTGATTCTAGAAACAATAAACGCCAGATGTAAAGGCGGCTTCATTGATATTGAAAAAAAAATTGAAGCATCGACTCGTTGCCGATCACAACACAAACCATCAAATTTTCAGCTCCACCATAACCCCCAAAAGAAATAATAAACTAGTTTGTCCAAAGTGAAGATGAAGGAAATATGGTGACTATGATTTCATGAAACATAATTTACCATAACTGCGTTAAATGTGCTCTTTAAACAAAAAACGCAAATGTGTTTAGTGTAACAGTTTGTTTCCCTTTTTTTAAAAAATTGCTGCTGTACAAGTATGTGGGTCATTTGAATATCAATATAGTTCAGGGGCGTGTAAATATGCGCTTGCAAGCCTTGGGGCCAGCACTAATTTAGGATTATTATCAAAATATTACTTGCATCTCCATTGCTTGATATTATTTTTTAAATGGATTTAAACGAACAACTTTGTTTTGATGGGATGTTTAATTGAAACTGTTCTGTCGGGACGATGATTAAATCATGTATTTTATGAGTACGCAAACCTGCATATATTTTTAACAAATGAGCTGTCCACCTTTGCTGATCTACACTTACCTTCTTCAACTCCAATTAATTAGTACTTATTGGAATAACACCATTTCAGCATTGAATTATTTACATTGTTTACAAAAAGACCTTTCTCTTACCGGACACTGTTGGGGACCATTGTAAGGGACCACTGGTATGGACAACACCCTTAGAAACCTGCCATCACAGGCAGTCATTTCATTTAAACAAATTTTTTAAAATATTGAAATGGGTTCATATTATTTTTACTTTAAATCTGAAAGTTGTGTTGCAGATGTCCAAAAAGGAAAGTTCCAGCGGATCTCTTCCCAAGTCTTATGGTTTAGACAAAGAGTCGAGTTGTTCGAGTTATTCATCAAACATGGAGGCTTGCTACAGTCAGTCTAGTAAGAATGGGACGTCTGCCAGTGCTTGTGTTGGAAGCTTGCTACAGTCAGTCCAGTAAGAAGGGGACGTCTGCCAGTGCTTGTGTTGGAAGCTTGCTACAGTCAGTCCAGTAAGAAGGGGACGTCTGCCAGTGCTTGTGTTGGAAGCTTGCTACAGTCAGTCCAGTAAGAACGGGACGTCTGCCAGTGCTTGTGTTGGAAGCTTGCTACAGTCAGTCCAGTAAGAACGGGACGTCTGCCAGTGCTTGTGTTGGAAGCTTGCTAAAGTCAGTCCAGTAAGAAGGGGACGTCTGTCAGTGCTTGTGTTGGAAGCTTGCTACAGTCAGTCCAGTAAGAATGGGACGTCTGCCAGTGCTTGTGTTGCCCCTTTCACGAAGGAGGAAGACTTGGGCGTGACTGTTACCGTTGGCGTCAAGATATGCGTTTAATGAACGCTGAGAACGGTACAAAACTAAAAGAAGAAACGTCCAACTGTTTGATGTTCTTTGAAGGCCTTAAAACATATATTATTTTTTTTCAAGTTTCAATTTGAAAATGTCAAAAAGAAACAAAAACGTTTGTTTTTGTTTTTCGTTTTTTAAAACAAAATTTGCAATAATTTTAAATCATACACAATGTTTTCAACAAAAGCTAGCGTGTTATGAAATAAATGCTATTTGGATTTTAAAAAAAAAAAAAATATCAATTTAAATACAATTTGTGAAAACAAATATAATAATTATGTTGTTTTGAAATAAATTACATAATTTTTTCTATAAAAAAGAAATAATGCAGTAAGTCTTTGTTACAATGACTTTTGTGAACTTTGACCTTTTAAACATCCACGTCAAAGGAGTTTTATTTTTCTGATTCACAAACACATAGTAAGTGCCATGTTACTTGCTATATATAAATAGATATACCATAGCGTCTAGGCTTTTGGCGACACATCATCTCCAAATTAGTCTTAGTTCCTAGATTGACAAACACTTGAACTGTTAAAGATGAATATAAGACATACTTAAAATAACAAAATGTTATAGCATACAAAACGAATGTCTTAGAGGATGTTTCTAAATGTAACTAAATGGTATCACATTCAAACACACACACACTCATATATATATGGAATGCCAAATAAATTTAAAATATACAGACCTAAGAAGTAGAAAGTCTCTTTACATAATATAATGATGGGTAGGTCTTCGTGTTATATGTGGTCTAATCCAGTGGCCTAGCTAAGGTTGGTGTCACCAGGTCCTTTCAAAAGCATATTCCACCAAATGAGAGCGCTTCTCGCGTATAAACAATCTTACTGCATTTAGGATGGTCACCACTTTGTCAAGAGTAATGTCACCACTTTGTCAAGAGTAATGTCTTTAGCCTGCAGAGAATGCTGTGTACAATTAATTTCCTCAATAGATAAGCCGAAAGATAGAGGTAGGAAATAAAACTGCAATCACAGCCATCCGGTAAAGACCTTGTGATATATGACAATAGTTCTCAAATGTTAAGGAGCGGTGCTGGTGACGAATCGGTGAATATATTTATTTTTGTTCATTTCTGGATTTTGATATATTTTGTTTAAAAAATCTTTTTTTTTTTTTTTTAAATTTGATTAAATTTAAATTATTTTTTTTTGAAGATAACAGAAAATTTTTTCAAAAAGTATTTTTTTAACCCTTAAAAGTGCAAAAATCAATCACAGCCATCCGGTAAAGGACTTTTGATATATGACAATAGTTCTCAAATGTTAAGGAGCGGTGCTGGTGACGAATCGGTTAATATAATTATTTTTTTTCATTTCTGGATTTTGATATATTTTGTTTAAAAAATCTTTTTTTTTTTTTTTTAAATTTGACTAAATTTAAATTATTTTTTTTTGAAGATAACAGAAAATTTTGTCAAAAAGTATTTTGTTAACCCTTAAAAGTGCAAAAAGTCATTTGTATATGTTTTAATTGAACCGCTTCGCTTCATGTACTTAGAATTGCCCGACCACATCGTATTGGTATCAATGGAAAGCTTTATTTCTCAGAGTTTAGATCAATATGGCTGTATATTACTTATGAAAGTTATCGAACACTTCAATCGGCGTTGTGTACTGGTCAAAAACTGTTTTTCTTACCTAATTATAAGGTCATCTCATTTTTCGGACGCATCGGCCTTCAGTTTTTATTACAGCATGCATTTCGATTAGTTATGTGGGTGGAAATTGTACGTGTGATTTCTTTCTTTTTATGAAATCGGTTAGACCGAGCAGTGTGCACTATGTAAATATGCATTTGATTGAATTGGTGTCACCCCTTAAATGTGTTAATCAGGTGCAGTCCGCACTCATCGCCCCCCCCCCAGGCTGCGCCATTGTTTTCATGGATTCCAGACATGGTGGCATTATCGTAACAATTAGCTCTGCACATCATTATTTCTAGTCTATCTAGTCTTGAAGGGAATAATCCAAGAAATCTTTCTCTCAATTCAACAGTCAGTGTGTCATATATCAGGTGTACTGTCGAACTTAATTCCAACATACCTCGCAGCCTTTATATCCATGATAAGAATCTGCTTCACATCATTTTTCAACGACATTCATCAATTTATTTTTGGTTCACGGTGTAAGGTAAGATGCAGGTGCTTTTATTGTAGATGTGCTCCTCTTTAGTCTCATGGGGTGCCCTATTAACACTGCTCCTCTTTAGTCTCATGGGGTGTTCTATCAACACTGCTCCTCTTTAGTCTCATGGGGTGCCCTATTAACACTGGTCATATTTAGATAACATCTCAACCATTTCAAGAGAAATTTTTCTATTCAATGAATATTCATCAACGTTGTAGCCATGAAATTCCATATTTTGTTTTAAAATAAACAATGTGAGATCCAGCAAACTGTGCAAGACTTCCCTCACCCTGCCCATCACAACAATACTTTCGGCATCAATTGTTTTGTGTAGTCTAAGTCCTGCTGCCAATTTTTCCCATTGTATGGTGCTCTTCCAATGCCTCATGATTTTGTAATTTGGGCTCAGTTTTAACAACTTATCAGAGCCAGTAACAAATGTTGATGTTTTTTCTATAACAGTAACAGCAAATAATGTGCAGCATAACAGTACAATTTCTGACTGACGAGTGAATAATCCATTGACGACCGCAGTATTTCCTCACAATTTGACCTCCTCCTGTATGACCTTTGCTTTGTTAGCTGGTGCACACCTCCTTTAGAATAAACCATCCATGACCGCAGTATTTCCTCACAATTTGAACTCCTCCTGTATGACCTTTGCTTTGATAGCTGGTGCACACCTCCTTTAGAATAAACCATCCACGACCGCAGTATTTCCTCACAATTTGAACTCATCCTGTATGACCTTTGCTTTGTTAGCCGGTGCACACCTCCTTTAGAATAAACCATCCATGACCGCAGTATTTCCTCACAATTTGAACTCCTCCTGTATGACCTTTGCTTTGTTAGCTGGTGCACACCTCCTTTAGAATAAACCATCCATGACCGCAGTATTTCCTCACAATTTGAACTCGTCCTGTATGACCTTTGCTTTGTTAGCTGGTGCACACCTCCTTTAGAATAAACCATCCATGACCGCAGTATTTCCTCACAATTTGAACTCATCCTGTATGACCTTTGCTTTGTTAGCTGGTGCACACCTCCTTTAGAATAAACCATCCATGACCGCAGTATTTCCTCACAATTTGAACTCGTCCTGTATGACCTTTGCTTTGTTAGCTGGTGCACACCTCCTTTAGAATAAACCATCCATGACCGCAGTATTTCCTTACAATTTGAACTCGTCCTGTATGACCTTTGCTTTGTTAGCTGGTGCACACCTCCTTTAGATTTCACATTTTGCTACGTCACTACGCTCAATGGTCCGTCCTTGTTTTGGAACGAGGTTCTCCCTATTTTAATCATTTCATACCAAAAAAAAAATCTGTAACTGCTTTATTCCAGATAGAAGAATGTGATAACGTATTGCTGTTTTTTCATTAACTATCACATTTCAGTATCTTGGTTTGAATCAACATTATCAACACACGTATTCAATCCACCCACGTCTTGTACTGGTATTTTCCCGTTAAACTCTTTCATTTACTGAACTATTTGTTGTTCTGTAGAATGCATGCTGTTTGTATCGAAGGAATCTGTATCAACGGTAGGCTGAGGGGCGTGTTTTGATGAATCCTGGTCATCATTTAGTTTCAAGATACACATAAGCATGTATTCTGGTAGTGACTTTATTGAGCCACATCTTTTGATGAATCCTGGTCATCATTTAGTTTCAAGATACACATAAGCATGTATTCTGGTAGTGACTTTAATGAGACACATCTTTTGATGAATCCTGGTCATCATTTAGTTTCAAGATACACATAAGCATGTATTCTGGTAGGGACTTTAATGAGACACATCTTTTGATTAATCCTGGTCATCATTTAGTTTCAAGATACACATAAGCATGTATTCTGGTAGTGACTTTAGTGAGCCACATCTTTTGATGAATCCTGGTCATCATTTAGTTTCAAGATACACATAAGCATGTATTCTGGTAGTGTCTTTAATAAGACACATCTTTTGATGAATCCTGGTCATCATTTAGTTTCAAGATACACATAAGCAAGTATTCTGGTAGGGACTTTAATGAGCCACATCTTTTGATGAATCCTGGTCATCATTTAGTTTCAAGATACACATAAGCATGTATTCTGGTAGTGACTTTAATGAGACACATCTTTTGATGAATCCTGGTCATCATTTAGTTTCAAGATACACATAAGCATGTATTCTGGTAGTGACTTTAATGAGACACATCTTTTGATGAATCCTGGTCATCATTTAGTTTCAAGATACACATAAGCATGTATTCTGGTAGTGACTTTAATCAGCCACATCTTATGATGAATCCTGGTCATCATTTAGTTTCAAGATACACATAAGCATGTATTCTGGTAGGAACTTTAATCAGCCACATCTTTTGATGAATCCTGGTCATCATTTAGTTTCAAGATACATATAAGCATGTATTCTGGTAGTGACTTTAATGAGACACATCATTTGATGAATCCTGGTCAACATTTAGTTTCAAGATACACATAAGCATGTATTCTGGTAGTGACTTTACTGAGCCACATCTTTTTTTATTTTTTTTTATTTTCGCTGCTGGCAGCCACTGGATCGTTTAGATCAGTTTACGCCGTGTGGTATGATAGAGTTATCTTGAAAGATGAAAATGTCTAAAGTGCTTCTTATTATAAAAAAATTTAAAAAATACTGCCGACAGTTCAAAGAAACACGTCATAGCACTATCCAGGCTACGACATAGAAAGGTGGCATGTAAAAAACATGCAATCGAAGTATGACCATCATGCTCAAATGTTAATTGGCGGTGCTAGATACGTACATGTGGGGGAAACTTAACGTATGATGGGTTATCCTTTTTATGAAAAATCAGTTCGAACGAGCAGTGTGTGCTTTGCAAAAATGCCGTTTTTTAATTTGGTTTTGCCCCTGAGATGGTGTCATCCAGTGCGGTCCGCAACCCTCTCACCCCCTTTATTACGACTCTGGTCCCATCCTCAGTTGAACTCATTATCATATTCATCTGATGTAACTGATCCCATCCTCAGTTGAACTCATTATCATATTCATCTGATGTAACTGGTCCCATCCTCAGTTGAACTCATTATCATATTCATCTGATGTAACTGGTCCCATCCTCAGTTGAACTCATTATCATATTCATCTGATGTAACTGGTCCCATCCTCAGTTGAACTCATTATCATATTCATCTGATGTAACTGGTCCCATCCTCAGTTGAACTCATTATCATATTCATCTGATGTAACTGGTCCCATCCTCAGTTGAACTCATTATCATATTCATCTGATGTAACTGGTCCCATCCTCAGTTGAACTCATTATCATATTCATCTGATGTAACTGGTCCCATCCTCAGTTGAACTCATTATCATATTCATCTGATGTAACTGGTCCCATCCTCAGTTGAACTCATTATCATATTCATCTGATGTAACTGGTCCCATCCTCAGTTGAACTCATTATCATATTCATCTGATGTAACTGGTCCCATCCTCAGTTGAACTCATTATCATATTCATCTGATGTAACTGGTCCCATCCTCAGTTGAACTCATTATCATATTCATCTGATGTAACTGGTCCCATCCTCAGTTGAACTCATTATCATATTCATCTGATGTAACTGGTCCCATCCTCAGTTGAACTCATTATCATATTCATCTGATGTAACTGGTCCCATCCTCAGTTGAACTCATTATCATATTCATCTGATGTAACTGGTCCCATCCTCAGTTAAACTCATTATCATATTCATCTGATGTAACTGGTCCCTTCCTCAGTTGAACTCATTATCAAATTAATCTGATGTAACTGGTCCCATCCTCAGTTGAACTCATTATCATATTCATCTGAAGTAACTGGTCCCATCCTCAGTTGAACTCATTATCATATTTATCTCATGTAGCTGGTCCTATGCTCAGTTGAACTCATTATCATATTCATCTGATGTAACTAATCCCATCTTCAGTTGAACTCATTATCATATTCATCTGATGTAACTGGTCCCATCCTCAAATGAACTCATTATCATATTCATCTCATGTAAATGGTCCTATCCTCAGTTGAACTCATTATCATATTCATCTGATGTAACTGGTCCCATCTTCAGTTGAACTCATTATCATATTCAGCTGATGTAACTGGTCCCATCTTCAGTTGAACTCATTATCATATTCATCTGATGTAGCTGGTCCCATCTTCAGTTGAACTCATTATCATATTCATCTGATGTAACTGGTCCCATCTTCAGTTGAACTCATTATCATATTCATCTGATGTAACTGGTCCCATCATCAGTTGAACTCATTATCATATTCATCTGATGTAACTGGTCCGATCCTCAGTTAAACTCATTATCATATTCATCTGATGTAACTGGTCCCATCCTCAGTTGAACTCATTATCATATTCATCTGATGTAACTGGTCCCATCTTTTTTATTTTTTTTATTTTCGCTGCTGGCAGCCACTGGATCGTTTAGATCAGTTTACGCCGTGTGGTATGATAGAGTTATCTTGAAAGATGAAAATGTCTTAAGTGCTTCTTATTTTTAAAAAATTAAAAAAATACTGCCGACAGTTCAAAGAAACACGTCATAGCACCATCCAGGCTACGACATAGAAAGGTGGCATGTAAAAAACATGCAATCGAAGTATGACCATCATGCTCAAATGTTAAGTGGCGGTGCTAGATACGTACATGTGGGGGAAACTTAACGTATGATGGGTTATCCTTTTTATGAAAAATCAGTTCGAACGAGCAGTGTGTGCTTTGCAAAAATGCCGTTTTTTAATTTGGTTTTGCCCCTGAGATGGTGTCATCCAGTGCGGTCCGCAACCCTCTCACCCCCTTTATTACGACTCTGGTCCCATCCTCAGTTGAACTCATTATCATATTCATCTGATGTAACTGGTCCCATCCTCAGTTGAACTCATTATCATATTCATCTGATGTAACTGGTCCCATCCTCAGTTGAACTCATTATCATATTCATCTGATGTAACTGGTCCCATCCTCAGTTGAACTCATTATCATATTCATCTGATGTAACTGGTCCCATCCTCAGTTGAACTCATTATCATATTCATCTGATGTAACTGGTCCCATCCTCAGTTGAACTCATTATCATATTCATCTGATGTAACTGGTCCCATCCTCAGTTGAACTCATTATCATATTCATCTGATGTAACTGGTCCCATCCTCAGTTGAACTCATTATCATATTCATCTGATGTAACTGGTCCCATCCTCAGTTGAACTCATTATCATATTCATCTGATGTAACTGGTCCCATCCTCAGTTGAACTCATTATCATATTCATCTGATGTAACTGGTCCCATCCTCAGTTGAACTCATTATCATATTCATCTGATGTAACTGGTCCCATCCTCAGTTGAACTCATTATCATATTCATCTGATGTAACTGGTCCCATCCTCAGTTGAACTCATTATCATATTCATCTGATGTAACTGGTCCCATCCTCAGTTGAACTCATTATCATATTCATCTGATGTAACTGGTCCCATCCTCAGTTGAACTCATTATCATATTCATCTGATGTAACTGGTCCCATCCTCAGTTGA
Organism: Lymnaea stagnalis; assembly: GCA_964033795.1. NCBI lineage: Eukaryota > Metazoa > Mollusca > Gastropoda > Lymnaeidae > Lymnaea > Lymnaea stagnalis. The sequence continues at coordinate 88,261 of CAXITT010000910.1, read as the reverse complement.
ACTCATTATCATATTCATCGGATGTAACTGGTCCCATCCTCAGTTAAACTCATATCATATTCATCTGATGTAACTGGTCCCTTCCTCAGTTGAACTCATTATCATATTAATCTGATGTAACTGGTCCCATCCTCAGTTGAACTCATTATCATATTCATCTGAAGTAACTGGTCCCATCCTCAGTTGAACTCATTATCAAATTCATCTGATGTAACTGGTCCCATCCTCAGTTGAACTCATTATCATATTCATCTGATGTAACTGGTCCCATCTTCAGTTGAACTCATTATCATATTCATCTGATGTAACTGGTCCTATCCTCAGTTGAACTCATTATCATATTCATCTGATGTAACTGGTCCCATCCTCAGTTAAACTCATTATCATATTCATCTGATGTAACTGGTCCCTTCCTCAGTTGAACTCATTATCAAATTAATCTGATGTAACTGGTCCCATCCTCAGTTGAACTCATTATCATATTCATCTGAAGTAAATGGTTCCTTCCTCAGTTGAACTCATTACCATATTCATCTGATGTAACTGGTCCCATCTTCAGTTGAACTCATTATCATATTCATCTGATGTAACTGGTCCTATCCTCAGTTTAACTCATCATCATATTCATCTGATGTAACTGGTCCCATCTTCAGTTGAACTCATTATCATATTCATCTGATGTAACTGGTCCCATCCTCAGTTGAACTCATTATCATAATCATCTGATGTAACTGATCCCATCCTCAGTTGAACTCATTATCATATTCATCTGATGTAACTTGTCCCATCCTCAGTTAAACTCATTATCATATTCATCTGATGTAACTGGTCCCTTCCTCAGTTGAACTCATTATCATATTAATCTGATGTAACTGGTCCCATCCTCAGTTGAACTCATTATCATAATCATCTCATGTAACTGGTCCCATCCTCAGTTGAACTCATTATCATATTCATCTGATGTAACTGGTCCCATCCTCAGTTAAACTCATTATCATATTCATCTGATGTAACTGGTCCCTTCCTCAGTTGAACTCATTATCATATTCATCTGATGTAACTGGTCCCATCCTCAGTTGAACTCATTATCATATTCATCTGATGTAACTGGTCCCATCCTCAGTTGAACTCATTATCATATTCATCGGATGTAACTGGTCCCATCCTCAGTTAAACTCATATCATATTCATCTGATGTAACTGGTCCCTTCCTCAGTTGAACTCATTATCATATTAATCTGATGTAACTGGTCCCATCCTCAGTTGAACTCATTATCATATTCATCTCATGTAGCTGGTCCTATCCTCAGTTGAACTCATTATCATATTCATCTGATGTAACTAATCCCATCCTCAGTTGAACTCATTATCATATTCATCTGATGTAACTGGCCCCATCCTCAAATGAACTCATCATCATATTCATCTGATGTAACTGGTCCTATCCTCAGTTGAACTCATTATCATATTCATCTGATGTAACTGGTCCCATCCACAGTTGAACTCATTATCAAATTCATCTGATGTAACTGGTACTATCCACAGTTGAACTCATTATCATATTCATCTAATGTAACTGGTCCCATCCTCAGTTTAACTCATTATCATATTCATCTGATGTAACTGGTCCCATCCTCTGTTGAACTCATTATCATATTCATCTGATGTAACTGGTCCCATTCTCAGTTTAACTCATTATCATATTCATCTGATGTAACTGGTCCTATCCTCAGTTGAACTCATTATCATATTCATCTGATGTAACTGGTCTCATCCACAGTTGAACTCATTATCATATTCATCTGATGTAACTGGTCCCATCCTCAGTTGAACTCATTATCATATTCATCTGATGTAACTGGTCCCTTCCTCAGTTGAATTCATTATCATATTCATCTGATGTAACTGGTCTCATCCACAGTTGAACTCATTATCATATTCATCTGATGTAAATTGACTGATTTTTTAATTTTTATATTTTTAATTAGAAATCTAAATCAAAATAGGTAACCATTAGAATAGAAAAAATAATGTAACATGTTTAAGTAGTTACTGCTGTTACTGTATATGATTATGTTATATTGTTTGCAGAGATGATAATATTTAATGTAGCAGTTTTAGTTTTTGTTGGAGCGATGACTTTATTTGATGTTGTAGTTGTAATATTGAAAACAGAGTTGATTATATTTGGTGTTGTAGTTGTAATAGTGAAAACAGAGTTGATTATATTTGGTGTTGTAGTTGTAATGTTGAAAACAGAGTTGATTATATTTGGTGTTGTAGTTGTAATATTGAAAACAGAGTTGATTATATTTGGTGTTGTAGTTGTAATATTGAAATCAGAGTTGATTATATTTGGTTTTGTAGTTGTAGTACAAGTTGCAGGTATGAATTGATTTTATGTTGTTGCATGGGTTACAGCTGTGAATGTAAGTAATATTGCAGCTGTTGTATAAGATTAAGCAACGACATTTTTAATGTTGTAGTTGTAGAATTGGTTGTAATGCTGACTGTATTTGCTGTTGTATTTGTAGTAGTAGTGGTAGGGTTGACACTATTCGGTGTAATGGTTGTAGTATTAGAGGCATATTTTACTCTTTTTGATCTTACAGTAGTAGTACTAGAGAAAGAGCTGACTCTATTTGATCTTACAGTAGTAGTACTAGAGACAGAGCTGACTCTATTTGATCTTACAGTAGTAGTACTAGAGACAGAGCTGACTCTATTTGATCTTACAGTAGTAGTTCTAGAGACAAAGTTGACTCTATTTGATCTTACAGTAGTAGTACTAGAGACAGAGCTGACTCTATTTGATCTTACAGTAGTTGTACTAGAGACAGAGCTGACTCTATTTGAGCTTACAGTAGTAGTACTAGAGACAGAGCTGACTCTATTTGATATTGTGGTTATATGCATGTTCAGCATTGAGTTTAGTTCATGACGTCATTGATGTATAAGATCAATAGGAATGATATATAGGATATGAATGAATACATTTTGAGATGGTAAATTTAGTAATGATTGCCTTAATAAGTCTATTCATTGTTGTTGGTGTAGTATTAGTTACAGCGTATTTGATGTTGTATTTGTGCTATTAGTTGCAGCCATCACTGCATGTGATGTTGTACTTGTGGCATTTATTGTAGCTGCCACTCTATTTAAAGTTGTATTTGTGCTATTAGTTGCGGCCATCACTGCATGTGATGTTGTATTTGTGGCATTTATTGTAGCTGACACTCTATTTGATGTTGTATTTGTACTATTAGTTGCAGCCATCACTGCATCTGATGCTGTATTTGTGGCATTTATTGTAGTTGCCACTCTATTTGATGTTGTATTTGTATTATTAGTTGCAGCCAAGTATGCATATGATGCTTTATTTTTGATGCATTTATTGTAGCTGACACTCTATTTGATGTTGTATTTGTGCTATTAGTTGCAGCCATCACTGCATGTGATGCTGTATTTGTGGCATTTATTGTAGCTGCCACTCTATTTCATGTTGTATTTGTGCTATTAGTTGCGGCCATCAATGCATGTGATGTTGTATTTGTGGCATTTATTGTAGCTGACACTCTATTTGATGTTGTATTTGTGCTTTAGTTGCAGCCATCACTGCATGTTATTCTGTATTTGTGGCATTTATTGTAGCTGCCACTCTACTTGATGTTGCAGTGTTTTCATTACCTCCATTTGCCACATCAACCACGCTAAGGCTCATGTTGTATAGTTAAACCTACACGTTGCCTAATGTTCAAAATAAGGCATTCCACACAAAGTTATACCAACATGTTTCTATATCACAAACCAGGTCATCCATCATATATTCACACATTTTTAACGAAATTCCCACACTAAACAACCCACCAAAAAGGTTGAACCCCATGTTATCACTTTAACAACATTATTGCACCCATCATCCATGTTCACCCACATTTCGCCACATCACAACCACTGTGGCACCCATCCAAAAAAATAAAACAACATGTCTTATAACCCAAATTTAGGCATACACCATTGAGTTTCATCAACATTTTGTCACATTACACACACTTAGGCATTCACCATTGAGTTTCATCAACATGTTGTCACATTACACACGCTTAGGCATACACCATTGAGTTTCATCAACATGTTGTCACATTACACACACTTAGGCATACACCATTGAGTTTCATCAACATTTTGTCACATTACACACACTTAGGCATACACCATTGAGTTTCATCAACATTTTGTCAGATTACACACACTTAGGCATTCACCATTTAGTTTTAGCCACATTTTGTCACATTACACACACTTAGGCATTCACCATTGAGTTTCATCAACATTTTGTCACATTACACACACTTAGGCATACACCATTGAGTTTTAGCCTCATTTTGTCACATTGCACACACGTAGGCATACACCATTGATTTTTAGCCACATGTTTTCACATTACACACACTTAGGCATTCACCAAATGAGTTTTAGCCACATTTTGTCACATTACACACTTAGGCATTCACCATTGAGTTTTAGCCACATTTTGTCATATTACCCACATTAATGCGACCACTTCACATGTTAAACCTTACATTGCTACAACTCCCAGACTGCTAAATTCAAGTTAAATTTTCACCCTTATGTTGAATAACATCAATGATATAAATGAGGTCAAGAATGTTTCCTTGGCAGTTATAAAATCACGTGACTTTAATTCTCTTAAATTAAAAATTATCCTGAAGCAAGTGTGTTTGTGTGTGTGTGTAAATACGTCTGATTTTCATGTTGTGTTACATTTCTTTCATGTTGTGTTACATTTCTTTCATGTTGTGTTACATTTCTTTCATGTTGTATTACATTTCTTTCATGTTGTGTTACATTTCTTTCATGTTGTGTTACATTTCTTTCATGTTGTGTTACATTTCTTTCATGTTGTGTTACATTTCTTTCATGTTGTGTTACATTTCTTTCATGTTGTGTTACATTTTTCTCTAAAATAATTCAGATTTGTTTCATAGAATTAGTTGCTGTCATTGCTAATTTCTCCACATGTTCCCACCGGTGAGAGGGAAAAACTCACAAGGAAAAAGAAATCACATACAAAAATCAGCTATTAGATATCATAATTAAATTAAGACAAGTTTGGAAAACACAATTAATGAATGTGTAAATCTTTTAGTACGACCACACTCTTGTGGTGACTATAATGAGTTGTAGCATGATTGCAAGTATGTGATTGTGTAACAGCGCTAGAAGCAACTGACCGATCAAATGACCAATCGCTTAAATGTGTTAAGTATATATGTATATATCATATAAATAACAAACAAATTATAATCCCAAACGAAAATCAAAACACGATTAGAAACTAAACTACTGCTATTTTTTAAGTAATCTTCTTCAGTAAATAAAGATAAATATGTTTCATAAACACAGAAACTTAGGAGGTTCTATCAAACACATTTGTGAATTTTTCTTTCTTGTAAATGTTTTTCCTACAATCACCCCACGACGAGGCAGCCATTATTTAGACTTACCAAAAGATTGATATTTATCCCACACACTTTCACCTACTATATGGGATCCCCCACATTTACCCCCTTCACCATAGTTAGTTAACCAACACTGAGGCACACATCAAATAGAATCACTCAACTGGTCCTACATTACCAACACTGAGGAACACATCAAATAGAATCACACAAATGGTCCTACATTAAAAACACTGAGGCACACATCAAATAGAATCACTCAAATGGTCCTATATTACCAACACTGAGGCACACATCAAATAGAATCACACAAATGGTTCTACATTACCAACACTGAGGCACACATCAAATAGAATCACACAAATGGTCCTACATTAACAACACTGAGGCACACATCAAATAGAATCACACAAATGGTCCTACATTACCAACACTACAGCACCTATCATCATCATTAGCCTCATCATATCCCTTTGTCCTCTTACGGTTAGGGTGCCACAGAGGACATGAAAACTAGCTTCTCATTCCTGACTGTTGTCTGCACATCCAACTGCATCATCCCCAAGCTTTTGTCCCGTCCACAATTTGCTGTTTTCTTGCCGTCTTTTTCTCTGTGTTCATCATCTTTTCCCTCCCCTCGTTGTGCCCTGCATGATTTCTGTGCGCGCCAGTCAGGCATACATCAAAAAAATCCAAACCTATTTAGCCAAATTAACCACCATATGTTTTTGACACGTTGCTACGTCATCTACCATAAAGTTTCACTAACATATTGCCACATAGCGCACAGTAGTTAACACGCCCAATATGTTTATTCACCTGCAACATTCCCCAGCATACATCACCGTAAAATTTTAACCAAATATCGCAACATAAGCTATACAGAGAAAGCTACCATTAATGTTTACCATCAAATATTTGCATCACACACAGGCTTACCCACATGTTACCACATCACCCTACACACATATTTACCCACATCTAACAACATCACCCTACACACATATTTAACCACATGTTACCACATCACCCTACACACATATTTACCCACATGTTACCACATCACCCTACACACATATTTACCCACATGTAACCACATCACCCACCACACATATTAAAATACATGTAGCCACATCATTCGCCACACAGATTTACCAACATGTCACTACGTTACCCACCACAAAGGTTTACCAACAAGTCACCACATTAGAGACAACAACATTTTACCAACATTTCACAATATCAACCATCACATTGGTTTACCCACATGTTACCACATCTCCAACAAAAAATCTCTGTTCACATACCACATCAGCAAAAACACCGTTTTATACACGGCACCACATCCTCCAGCACACAAGCTTACCGACATCTCACCATATTACATCCCACTCAAGTTTACCCACATGTCACCACATCTCCCACTACACAGGTTTACCCACATGTCACCACATCTCCCACCACACAGGTTTACCCACATGTCACCACATCGCCACCACACAGGTTTACCCACAAGTCACCACATCATCCACCATGCCCGTGTATGTTAATGTTACTTACATTCAACATAAACAACAAACATACAATAAATAAACCAAATCAAATCAATTTTATTTCTACAAGTTTATTTGATCTAATAAAAGTTGACAAAACTATTTTAAAATGGTATACAATAGAAGAAACAGTTTTAAGTACAACCTATTTTATACGTTTATTGGATCAAAGGTTCAAAGATAAGTTCAAATCAAAGAATGTCAAAATGTCAACAAAAGAAAAGTCTTGAAAATAAACACAATTTTAATATGTTAAAAGTACATGACATAGGACATGTCCCGACCAGTGCCACTAAAATTAATTCCCTCAGAGTTGACCCCACTGTGGACATGGCGGTCATAAGTCAACCAGACATCTTGCCCCAGTGGGAGGATATAAGCCCCACTACTGCCTGGACATGTACATGTTGTGTACGTGTACTTGGTCTTTTCCCAACTCACATGGCACCTGTTTATCCAGTGTCCTACAGAGATCTGTTTAGGACATCCATGTGGATGTGATACTATGAATGTCAACTTGACCTTAAATCTAGAACTCCTGTATTTCTTGTTTACTTTCATCCATAGTTCAACCCAGTGTTTCACCATCTTGTCCAGTTTATCCAGTAAATCTATGTCACATGTCACACATTCCAACTCACACCAGTCTGCCTTAATGTTTGCCCTCACCACCGTCCTGCCATCAAGAGTGACCAGTGGACTATCTTGTCCATCAAAGAACAATCTACACGTGGTGTGTCTCGCCTCAAGGTCATCAAACACCACGTGTTTGGCCGTGTTCATCCTTACCTCCCCCCACACTTCGCTGGGTGTGTCCGAGTGTTGACACTTGTGACATCGACAAGTTCCCTTGTTGTATATTTTCTTGATGTATTCCTCTGTCAACTTGTTTACCTGCCACACCATCCCAGTCCCTAGCATCATGACGTCACTTCCTCTCTTGTCATAAAATGGATATGGTTGATTGGTCTTTGGCCAAAACGCTGGTCTTTCTGTACTGACCATTTTAACAGCCACCCTGACAGTCAGGTCAGCTGTAGCTTTGATGTACTCAACTAGGTCGTTCTTATGGTAACCTTTAGGCAGGTGATTGATGTTAAAAACGTTGACAGGTACAAACTTTGTGTGACCTGGATTCTTCTTACAGCTAGCAAGATGTGTGTGTAGATCTGCTTCTCCACCTTCGGACACCTCCTGGATTTCATGTGTACCTGTCAAGGTCATCAAAGTAAACACATTTTAACACATGTCTTTTACCTGTATCTCTTTTCTATTATCTCTAGAGAACTAAATTTCATCAAGTTTATACTTTGATTTCAAGAGTTTAAAAGACTTATTTTTTCAGATGATTTATGAGATAATACTTGATTTAAGAAATCGTACGTGTAAAGTCTAAAATCTTAAGATTTACATTAACATGACAGTAACTGAGACATAGAATGTTGTGTTGTATACATCAATAATAATGGTTTCAATTGAAATGTTGTATGTTTGTACTGCAATTAAAATTATATCAACAAATAATTACCATAGAAAAGACTTGCTCCCTCTGTCTTGTTGCATCTGTCATCTGTGCCATCTTCTTCATGACTGTCATCTGTGCCGTCTTTTTCCTGACTGTCATCTGTGCCATCTTTTGGGTGACTGTCATCCATGGCATCACCTTCTTGATAGTCATCTTTGCAATGTTCTGATAAGTATTTTAAATAAACATATAATGTATATCCTTATCCAGAAAAAACAACATTTTTTCATTCTACTCTTTCTCTCCTAAATGGTAACTTTTTATCTCAAGGGCTCTGAAATGTTACATTTATCATAATTACTCACATTATGGTGTTTCTGTGTCTCACATTTTCTAAATCATTAAATATTTTTATTTATATCATCTTTAGTCTACGTCTATGCACATTTTTCTAAAACTTTCTAATTTTCTTCAAATTCTCCATTACTCCATCATTCCCACCAAACAGATTTACCCACATCTTGCTACATCTCAAAACTGATCTTTTCACGATCTTGCTGTCTTAAATTTAGGATTTGTTCAAGTTCCGTAAGAAAAAAAAAGGGATTAACATTTTACCATTGTCTGGTTTATAATTCCGTTCTTCTGTTAGGATCTCTGATTGAGCTTTCTGAAAATAGAAAGATTGATAAATAATTAGAAAAAATTTACAATGTTTTTAATTCAAAGAAATATCTTAGTAATATGCTTTCTTATGAAGAACTTGTATTTTCCTTGTCATTAATTATATGTTTTAACAAGTGGATAAGCAATCAGTCATTGTCATGGAAATACTAGTTTTAGCAAAGGCCTCAATCGAATTATGTTGTTTTTTTAAAAGCTTATGTTCACCGCATTTTGAAACATTATTTACTAAATTTCTTTATTCGTAATAATAGTTAGTCACGTGATCAGCTTGTTAAATTGAAATAAAACTAATATTTGATACGTTCAAACATTTTTATGTAGCATGCATGTGAATATCTCTCTGAATTATTTAATGGGCTTTGAAATGGTTAGTCGTCTGCAACACTTATTTTCTATGTTTAATGGGCTATTTCGATCATTACAATATATTAAGTACAAGTACTTTTTTAAAATTTGTATTTAAATTTTAAATATCAATGAGATAATGTTTAAAGTAGATATTTTATAATTTTGAATAATTTGCAAATTGTTTTGCAAGACTAGTTTGATAAAAACAGTTTTATCATTAATTTTAAAACAAGAAAAAATAAATAGTTAGATCAAATTTATTTAGTATTCGTAATGTAAATAGTTGATGGACCACACAGTTTATAAAAGTCCATAAATTAATCTAGAAAAAAGAAAACAAATAAAATAACATATTTTTTTATTTTTTTTAATGACTTTATAGATTTAAATTCCTTTTTAATTTACATCATAATACAAAACACACTCTTATCATTAATTTTCAAATTTTTTTAGATGCATTATTGAATGTATTATATAGAAATATTACACAGTCTTTACATTTTGTTAAGAATTTTTACTAGTTCGTTACTATGGCTACCAGAAGTCTATTATTAGATTCCATCCGGCTTAAAGAGGCATACAGCCTATCTGACTATGTGAAATATTTTTAATTCCAGTACGAATTTAAAATACTTATATTGATAAATAAAAAAGGTAAATATATTTATTTAATACATAATTTCTTTGCATAAGTAAAGTCAGAATGTTAATAACTTTAATATTAGCACGTATTCCTATTTGGTATAAGTATAAGTTAGTTATAAGTTCTAATTTCATTAAAATAAAAGAAATTTATTCTAGTAGCAGGCTGGATCTGCCTTCGCTTTAACCTTATTATCTTTTTAAAGAGTTATTATAAAGAGTCGGCTGAGAAAAAAAGATCAAAGTTATTCCCAGCCGACTGTCTCGTCCATGTAAAACGATCAATTTCCAGCCCATAAATGGCTTACTACCCATCGCAATTATTATTTAATTTGTTTTTAAAATTAAAAGTAGCCTACTTAGCGCAATGATGTCTATATATTGACTATGAGAGAACTAAGTGTGATATACCACTATATCAATATTATCGGCTGCCGTTACACGACTATATATTGACTATGAGAGAACTAAGTGTGATATACCACTATATCAATATTATCGGCTGCCGTTACACGACTATTACTATAGTATGAGCCGGCTGAAGTGTAATCACACATTACTATCTTACTGTAGACTGTAGGCCTGTAGGCGTAGGTACTGTTTCCTTTTTTCCTATTTCCCATTCAACAAATATTGCAAATCTATTATTCTCATCACAAGGCTTCATTTGGATACTAATTTTGGACAACTATTCAATCTACTTAAGAACTATTCATTAATTTTAGTTTACTAATTTTTTGAGTAATAATATTAGCAATATTATTTAGTATAATTTAGGTTATTTTTTTAGATGACTATTTATTCATGTCCACATATTTGCAATTTGTTTGGCATAACTTAGGACTATTTAAAAATTTTCCAAAAATGTTTTTTTCTTTTATGTGTTATATTATATAATTGTTTTTCAGTCATTTATTAATATCTAGTTCTTGTTTCAAAAGGTCATTTTTTTAGTACTTAACATCTATGATACTTCTAGCTTTTGGTTTAGACTATATTGTCAATGTATTATTATTAAACATTTATTTCATATCTTATAGTTTATATTAGCATGCACTAGTATTAAACATATATTGAGTTTTTAGTTAAATTGGTTAATAATTTATAAGAATTTATTAGTACAAGACATATTTGATATGTAAATAATAATAATGGTTTATAAAATCTATTTAATATTAAGTTAATTGTTTATAAGAATTTATTAGTATTAGACATCTATTTAATATTTAGTTAATGGTTTATAAAAATGTATTAGTAATAGATATCTATGTAACATTAAGTTAATGGTTTATAATAATTTATTAGTATTAGACATATATTTTATATCTAGCTTTTGGTTTATATTGTATTTGTATTAGTATCAGATATCAATGATATATCTAGCATTTGGGTCAATGTGTTACTATTAGATACTTATTTAATAATCTAGCTGAAAGTTTATATTGTTTATATTGTGTATTGGTATTAGACATCTAAGTAATATCTAGGGTTTTGGTTTATATTGTATATCTAACTGATGTATTATATGATCAATTTATTATTATTAAACATTTATTTAATACCTAGCCTATATGATGGTTAGTATGGTCAATGCATTAGTATTTAATTTTAATTCTATTGACCACTACTTTCTTTGCCAGATAACTCATTCTACAACATACAACACATACCATACATATTGAATTGTTATTTTTGTTATACATACTGTTATTAATGGTTCACTATATTGATTTTTTAAAGCTATTATTTATGTTTATTTGATAGACAATATACTTAAATATTTTCATTCCTCTCCAAGATCATAATTACAGATCACATAATGACTTCATTACATTAATTAAATGTCACCTAGAACAAAGTGAACAATAATGTTCATGAACTTAAAATATTCTTAGGGAATTTATTTATTTAACTATTATTGTGATTTAATATAATATGGACAATACTTCTCATAAAAACAAAGTACAATCAATGAATATTTTTATTTAGTTGAACTGAATATGATAACTACCACAATATTTACAATATCCAAACAAAAATATATGAACACTCAGAAAGTATGTAAATTTATTTAGATTTTTGAGCTATCACAATGTGAAAATAATGTTCATAATCACACACATTGTAAATTTAACTAAATTGATTAAAGATATCTATCACACGGTGAATTTACAATAAATGAGATATACCATACTGTGGAAATAATTCCCCATTAATACAGACTGTTAGAATATAACTCTATGTTATATATGTAATAAACTACATTCATCAGGGTTATGAAGTTATTTCTGATCATATACAACTATTTTTTTCACATTTAATTTAATAAAATTGACATGTTTATTTTTAGCACCATCATTGAGATTTTGGGCTAAAATGACATCTCAATAATATAACTTTTATTATTATAATTTTCCCTATGTGAACACTTCTTCAGTTTAGATTGATGACAAATATTTGAAGACTAAGTAAATATCCATATCATTATCATTGTCAGTATAAGATTGTTAATTTATGAGATTATTGAAAATTAGACCAAGCATCACTAGTCAAATACCAATCATTTATTTGATTTTAAAAATCATGTACACTCATATTTTTTACAAATATTTAAATTAAAAATTCTCTGAAATTGTATGGCTTATTTTTAAAAACAATTAAAACACAACCTTTATATGAAAGTTGTTGACAACTAGCATAGAATAAATAAATATTTATTAAGGATTTATGTAAAAGTTTCTTCTCTTAAAGTACATTTCTATTTAAGACACAGGAGTAAAGTCGAAGGACAATTTACCATAAGAATTTTTATTACATGTTTTATTAATTAAAATTATAAATAAGATTTTTATTAAAGCAAGTACAGAAACAATGAAGTGTGAGTTTATTTATAGAAAAAATACCTAAACTTTTTTTAAAGTGCATCAGAAAATATATATATCAAAATTTTGATTTAAATAAAATTTGGTTTTTGCTAATACTAGTAGTGAGAGAAGTATTTTGTTAGCAATTAGCAAATAAAAGATGCTGTGTTATTTTATAGATGCTGCCAACTTCATATATTATATGGGGTTGTTCTTACTGCCAACTTCATACATTATATGATGTTGTTCTTACTGTCACCTTCATACATTATATGGTGTTGTTCTTACTGTCAACTTCTTACATTATATTGGGTTGTTCTTACTGCCAACTTTATACATTATATGGTGTTGTTCTTACTGCCAACTTCATAAATTAAATGGCGTTTTTCTTATATCTAATGTTTTATTTTATACAAAATATTATATTTTTGTACTGACCAGACTGTAGTACTTACAATTATAGAAAATATGACGAGCACCACAAACTAAATGTATTGTAAAAAAAAAACACCAAAAAACTAACTCTAGACCATCGACATCTATTTTAAAAGTAACTAACACTAGAATATTTACTTCTATTGTAAATCTAACCAACTATAGAATAATTTATCTATAGTAAATGTAAACAACCCTTGAATAATCGATCTATAAAAAATTTAACAAAAAACAGAATATCTACATCTATTTTTAAATATAACCAATTTTTGAATACTCACCTCCATTGTTTTAGTTTATGTAATAAATGACCTCAATGCTGTATTTTATTCTGTCAAAGATGAACACATCACACGTAAATATAACGTACTGGCTACAACAGATACAATTATTGTTATTTGTTAAAAGCTGGTTATCAAAGCTAAAAATACGATTATGTTCTTATTTGTCTAAAGGTTAAGGGACTAGAACAGATACAAGTATTGGTAGGTGTTTTGTGGTATCATACAAACAACACAAGTTGCTGGCATGGTGACACTGTATTATTTTTCAATCTTTAATAACGTCATAAATCTTTCTGGTAAGACATTCAATGCTTCCATTGCATTCAATTTAACATCTATAAAAATAAATACACAACAACGTCATAAACGAATGGGCCTAGCAGCAGTGGTTATAGAACTTGTAACCACAGCACACGAATAGCGTAACTCAAAATTAAATCAATAACATTTGGATTTTGTCCAAAATGTTATTGTATTTTCCATTCTAAAAATGAGTTTTAATTTTCGAACCTTTATTTTTATTTGTTGATTAATGGTAGTAAGACTAAATGTATTTCTATAAAAATAATAATAAATAATAATAATAAAGTTCATTTCAAAAACACGCTTCATCCCTAAAGGCTCGAAGCGCGGTACAAAGTCAACAAAATACAAATCTATAATTTACCACATTTAAAACTAACAAGTTGAAAATAAGGTTAGAAACAGTTCGGATTCAAGATTACATGTTGTCGCTAATGGATATGAGGCATGGGTAGGTTGCGAGAGCCCAAGGCTATTATTCTATCATACAAACTGTGAAGGGGACCAAGTGGCGTAGCTCTAGGGGTGCGGAGCGAACCGGGTGACAAAACCTCAAGGGGTGTCCACAAATTGAACAATTTCATGTTTTTAGAGAACACAATGCTCAGCCTAACTGAATTTCGGATAAGGATCACCAGTAACTTTTCACACATGTAACTAAACTAAATGCTTGCTTTATTAAAAGTTCAAGTTTGACGAGTCAGAATTGAGGTGAACCTATAATTAAATTAGAATAACATGGTTTTGACCAAAATTTACCGCTAATTGTCGTGTTCGGCAACTTTCTTAAGTGACAGGAAGATACATATATGTTTATTCAATTTATTAGAAATAATTTTTTACATTGATACCAAATACGATGTGTTCAGGCACTTCTAAGTACATGAATTGATGAGTGTATTGATCGCTTCAATTCCGAACCCAAGATAAGATGATCGGAGATCAGTGAAGTGGCATACATGTTTGGTTGTGTTCAACACAATGGTCTAACATCAGCAAGTGAAGAAGTGTTATTGGTGTCCGTTCCAAAATTAACCTCTTTCTATGATAAGTTAAAAAAGATAAATTTTTAAAAGAAATATCAATGCTTAAGACACACTTAAAGGCGACTGATATTGAATTTCACAATGTCATGTACTAGTCAGTGATTGATGTTTTTTAATTCAAAGCTTAATTGGACTTCCTATAATCTATTCCAATATTCTCGCTACGTCTTTCATTGTGTCTTACGATATGTGTGTCTGTGGCCTCATGTAGCGGAGTTTTTCAAAAGTAAGGCCTGTCAATAACTTTTTACGACCCCCCCCCCCCCCCTGGGAGGGGTGAAATTTTTTGTTTTTTTTTTTTTATTGACTTCCTATAATCTATTCCAATATTCTCGCTACGTCTTTCATTGTTTCTTACGATATGTGTGTCTGTGGCCTCATGTAGCGGAGTTTTTCAAAAGTAAGGCCTGTCAATAACTTTTTACGACCCCCCCCCCCCATTGGACAGTGAAATATTTCTGATCTGTTTCTATTATCAATTGAAAGTGATACGGTAAAGGATATTGATTATGATCAAATGATTGACAGGTTTGAAACTTTGAAGACCAGGAAAGAAAAAAAAATTAATTCAATTTAATGTAACAATAAATGTAACTGAATGTTGTTATAGTTCTTAAGTACATTTACCTCCTGATTTTCAAACTATTTGTTTGTGTTATTGTCATTGTTATGTTGTGGACATAATTTAGCAAGATGAAATACATTTCGGAAGTCGGGGGAGGGGAGTGACACCACGAATTTACCGCCCCGGATGACACCCACCCTAGCTACGCCACTGCGGGGGACTGTTGCTAGGCAACCGTTTCATCCCTGCTGCCTAAATCCAACATCACTGAGCTGTGCCTCTCTTACATCACCACTAGGCCCTGACTCATTTCCAACACCACTTGCCATTGCCTCTATTTCAGAACCACTGGACACTAACTCAAACTTCAACAGGCTAGACAATGCTATCTGACATGCCAGTATTGCTCGTTTGCCGGTAGACATTAGCATTGACATTGTCCTCGCATTAGATGTTGTTGGGGATTCCAGGCCCTGGACCAGGGCATAACGTGAGTCCTACTTTTAGACACTGTTATATGACACGGCCCAACAAATGGAGCAGGTTGTCTCTTTACTGGGGCTTTAAGAGCTAAAGCTCAAGCCCATACCAGAAGATGTATGTTAGTAAGTTTCTAGTAGAGGATCATTTGAGAAATATTAAGTTAGATTAAATTATACCATTCATGTACTGTTGTTAAACTAATTATGTGTAAGTCTACTCCATCTCTTAGGAGATCCTATATTAAATATTTGTTAGTAGTAGATTAGGTTCAAAACGCCCCGAATAGTTAAGGGTTTTTTAAGGGTGACCCCTGCAAGGGGGAATAACCCGATAATTACTTTTTTGTGTGTCTTATAAAAGTGATCTCCGCTTGTTGTCCGAGTGTAATTATATTGAATTAATTATAGTTGTACTGTTGTACAAGGGTATATTTGATTAATTTTACAATTATTTTAAAAACAACAAAGACAAAAGAAGGGTTTTTATATAAAAGTTTATTTTAAAAAATAAATCAGGTGCATCATCATAGGCCGCGCCCACTCTTTTATAGTCATCCCCCGGGGATGTCGAATCAAGGGCTGGTGGCGGGGTCGTTTCCCCGGGGGCTGGTGGGCACTGTGACGGGGTTGGCGTGTCCCGCCGACGCCTGGGGCGTAGGAGGAGGTGGCGGGATGGGTTTCTGTCGGGGGTCAGTGGCAGGGTCTCCGCCCCCGAGTCATCTTGGGATTGGGACTCGGGGTTGGGCGGAGGAGTGGGCCTCGCCGGACTGGGAGGTGGGGTGGCTTCCGCCCCCACCTCATCGCCGGACGAGGACGCCGAAGTCTGGCACCGACGGACTCGGCGATGTTCGGTCCTGGTCAGCAGTCTGATAACTTTATGGTCGAACATGGCCTGCCACTCCTCCTTCCTCACCAGAGCCGCCATCGCCGCCCCCCTGGTTCGCCACCAGTTCCTCAAAATTCTGGGCCATCACACAAGAATGGCCCAGCTGGTTACCTTGCTCTTCAAGGCAACCAGTGCAGAACTGGAAGCGATCCGCCTCCAGGTCAGCTCTGATCCTGCGGGTTACAATTGAGGAAATGGACACCATTTCCTGAAAGCGAAAATATAAACATTATAAGATAGAGTCATAATAGGCCAATGTTAACATTACTAAGGATGGATCCTATGTGGAAACATCCCTTTACGGCTCTTATCGCCGGTCCAACGGGTAGTGGTAAGACGGTGTTTGTAAACAAGCTGTTGGCACAGCTACCTCAAATGGTCGGCCCAATCCCAGAGGAGATTATATGGTGTTACGGAGAATGGCAACCGATATACGAGACCATGAAAGGTGTCCAGTTTGTAGAAGGACTTCCTGACTTTGACCAAGGCGCGTTCGCCGATAGGAAAAAACGCAGGCTAGTTGTCATAGACGACTTGATGGCCGAAACAGATGATAGAATTACCAAATTGTTTACTAAAGGTAGTCACCGTCGTGACATCAGTGTTTTGTACATTGTTCAAAACCTATTTGGGAAAAACAAAGAACAATAAGTCTTAATTCGCATTACATAGTGCGGTTCAAAAACCCGCGAGACGGCTCGCAGATTACCCATTTGGCAAAACAAATGTACCCTGGTCGCGTTTCGTATGTGCAAGAAAGTTTTAAAGACGCCACAGCGTCCCCGCATGGTTATTTGTTATTCGACCTTTGACAGGAAACACCGGATCATCTGAGATTACGCAGTTGTATATTTCCTGACTAACATCAAGTTGTGTACGTACCCAAATAAAGTCATGTCAGAACGCGTTAAAAACATGGAGAAATGTTACGGTTCATGTGTTGGGCTAACCCTTCACTTGCAAAGACCATAGTCAAAAACGCGTCCCCTCAACTCATACAAACTTTATGTGAATGTTGTCTTAATGTTTCAAAAGGTAACGTGCCACTTACACCCTCTCAGAAGATACGGTTGCAGCGACACAAAGCAAGTCTAAGACAACTGACCAAAAAGAGACTATCAATCAAAAAGCGTAAACAAAATCCCCAACAAGGCGGTTGCATAGGAGCATTACTCGGTCCTATTGTAAGCGTCCTTAAAGGTGTCTTAGGCTTTTAACGATGGTCAAGAAAATGAATTTGATCGATCCACGTGCCTTAGAGGTTATGACTCAAAAGCCATACGTACCACCGGATACGTTGACCGATAGCTTACGTGAATTGGATAGGCAAATGCAAAACATTCTACCCAGAGAAGATTTGTCACCGCGGGACAAAGTCAAACAATATCAACAAACTTTACAAATGTATACGAATCGCCTAACAGAATACAAACACAATCCTTAGGGTTAGTCGATATAGCACCACCATCACCACCACCACCCCCCTAGTCAGTCTCCTAGTCAAACGGTGAGTGACGAACAACTTAATCTTAACTTAAAAAAGGAAGACACAAACGAAATCCTTGATTCACCACCTAACCCGAAAAGACAAAAGGCGGACACATCGACTAAAAGCCCTCTAGACATCTCAACACCGCCCGCTAAGAGGACCAGACGTAAAAAGACTAAATTACCAACTCCTGTCAAATAGGTCGGCTGGCCAAGCAACAAAAATTAAGAAAAGGTTAATTATGAGCCGAGGCGCCCAGAGGCGTATGCGGGAGCTTTTGGATTACAACGTAATTTGCACAATATCAGTACTAAAGAAGTTAAAGAATGGTTAATTCATCAGGATGCTTACACCTTACATAAACCTATTCGTCAACATTTTCAAAGACGTCGCATCATAGTAGGTGGAATAAACCACAAGTTTCAAGCTGATCTCATAGACATGAGAAGCTTACGGAAATATAATAACGACATAGCGTATCTACTAACATGTATTGATGTGTTTAGTAAGTTCGCCTGGGCGATTCCTATAAAAACAAAATCTGGTAAATCTCTAGTTGCGGGTATAAAGAAAATTTTTGCTCAAGCCAAGCCATTTTTACTACAGACGGATAAGGGCTTGGAATTCACGAATTCCACGTTTAAAGCCTTTCTTAAAGAAGAGAATGTCCATTTCTTTACCACGGAGAATGAAGACATCAAAGCGTCTATCGTTGAACGATTTAATAGGGCTTTAAAAGAAAGATGTGGCGCTATTTTACAAAAACAAATCAACTGCGATAAATCGATGTAATTGATGACTTGGTTCACAATTATAACAATTCATATCATAGGAGTGACTGGGAGTGTAAGGCAAAAGACCGATCTACGTGGCGCACAGTTGTCAAAGAGGGCGTCATGGTAGCCGAGGAGCGAAGAATGGAAGAGGCTGCAGAAAGAAGAGCTAGGAGAAAGGCCAAAACACTTAGAAGCACGGAACTCGTGTGTAAAAACTGGGGTAAAGACTGTCACTCAAGGATAGGACTGCACAGCCACTCGAGAAAATGCAACCCAACCAAACGGTGATGCACCATCGTCTCACGAGACAGAAGGATGCCGATAGATTATCATAGGAGTATTCGTATGGCCCCAGCTGAGGTTAAAATAGAGAATCAAGAAATTGTGTGGAATACATTATACGCCTCTGTTGTGCCAGACAAAATACCTGTTTTTAAAGAAGGGGAGAGAGTTAGGATTGCTCAGAGCAGACAGACTTTTAAAAAGGGTTATGTCCCTGGATGGTCCGAAGAAATGTTTACAATCACCCGCGTTCAGCCGACGACAAAACCGATAACGTATGTTTTGAAAGATGACATGGGTGTTGAACTGAAAGGGTCATTTTATAAGGAGGAGATTCAGAAAGTAGAAGATAAACAAGTGTACCGTATCGAAAAGATTATAAGTGAACGACGAAAAGGCGGAGGGGGTAAAGAGTATTTAATGAAATGGTTTGGTTACAATGCTTCATTCAACAGTTGGATTTCCGATAAAAAACATCGCGAGATATAAAGACTAGCACTATGGAAGAAATAACTACAAATACAACACTATTTGAGACCGAATTACACGAGGGCGAATCCAGTTTGAGACCAGAAAGCCTCATGAGACCAAAATCTGGGTTGTCCATCACTTCCAACATCTCGCTATAGTTTGATAAACTATTGGCACGTCCGGAAATCGTCTTTATTTCGCAAATGTTGCTAATATACATAGTAATATGTGTCTCCTTATTTAATCTGACGCGTGGTACAGAAAATTCAGATGAAGGCAAACTCTGGCTTGTGTTATTTTCAAGTTGACTAGGCTACATTTTACCCAATCCCAAGATCAGACCATAAACGAACACCGACACGAGACAATTAGTTTTTACGTCACATTACCAAGTAATACTTCACCGAATTTATTTCCTAATAATCAACCGGGGCACTTCTTCGTAAAGCTGCCACAAACGATAGATGTGAGTTCACAATACGAGGTTGGTTTAGTTGAGATTCAATTTCCCAATACGTACTGTAACATTCTTGAAGATGAAATGTGGATTCAGTATTATTCACCTAAAGAGGAGTCAGAAAAAGAAAAGAAGGAACCTCTACTAATAAACATACCAGCTGGTATGTACACTTCAATTGATTCTATCATCTAGCATTGAACAGAAAAATTTTAAAAGCGGAGAGCAGCGACGGTAAAAAGGGTATAATGACTCATCAATATAACAAAACACTTAGACACTCTTTCTTCAAAATAAACGAACGAGGAGCCAAAAGTATAATTAGTGACAAACTACAAAAAGTTTTAGCGTTTCCTGATACCCAAGCAAATGGCACTAGCCCAACCTTAAAAGGGGACTTTTCGGATACAGAATTAGACACTGACTTTACTACCGTATTCGTCTATTGTGATTTGGTAGCAGCAAGACCAGTGGGTTACGTCATGGTTCCCTTGTTACGCACGGTACCAATTTTGGATAAAAGAGCAATAACAATGTTTAAAGTCTACGGTAAGCCCCATTATGTTCCGTTGAGTCGGTTCTCGTTTGACACAGTGGAAATCCTTTTAACGGATGAGCTAGGCCAAAAGATTCCATTCAACTCGGGTGCATCGGTCGTGACGCTTCATTTTAGAACACAAAAACATTTTGATCTGTCCTAAAATGGTGAGACATGTTCCATTACATAGAAATCCTAAACTCTACGAAGATTTTTATTGCAACCAAGGTGGTTATGGACTACCAGTGTTTGTCGGAGGGAGACATCATAGAGGACATGGTATTGGAAGTTTCTTCAGTGGTTTAGGTCAGATGATTCTACCATGGTTAAAGACAGGTGGTAAAGCATTACTCCAGGAAGGTGTCAGTACAGTTTACAAGTTGCACAGGAGGCGTTATCTGGAAGAAATGTTGGAGCTTCGTTTGGAGAGCATGCCAAACAAGCGAGGCAACGGTTATTAAAGCGAGCTGTCGATCATGTTGGGAATACCCAATCAGGGAGCGGCATAAGGAAAAGACCTCCTGGTGAACCCTTTATCAAAGGGATAAAAACAGACAAAATCATTGCCACAACAAGACTCAGAAACGGAAGAAGAAGAAGACAAAGAAGAATAAAACACCTCAGTATTCCGATATCTTTGTTTGAGGATGGCTCTCATTCACCCCCCTCTTTTGAATGTCTTCAAAGCGGTTTGTACCTATTGCTGATACCACCCACACAGAGCTCGGTGGAAGATGGGTGCTTTTTGGAGATACAGCCTCTCGCCTCTCTAGCACCAGGGGCACCTATAAAATTTGTCATTTCCGGAAAATCAGAAGATTTTATAGATTTATTCAATACATTCATACACGTGCGTTGCAAAGTCACGTTACCAAATGTAGAAATTTTACAAGCGGACGACAATGTCGCGCCAGTAAATTATTACCTACATAGTTTTTTTTTCCAAATGTAATGTTTCACTCAACGATACACTGATTACACCTAGTGAAAACACGTACCCATTTCGAGCATACCTGGAAGCAACATTAAACTATGGGGACGAGGCAAAAAAGACGTCTCTAACATCCGCTCTCTACCACAAGGACGTGGTTGGTTTTGTTGACGAGGTGACCGACTCGAACACATGACATAAAACTAGACGAGGTGCGGCTATGAGTAGCCACGAAATCGATATGATGGGGCGGTTGCATTCTGACATTTTTGTGCAAGACCGATACATGCTTAATGGTGTAGATGTGAAAGTTAAACTGACACCCTCCAAAGACACGTTCAATCTAATGGCAGAAGACCAAAGAATCGGCTATAACTCTGTTATAAGTTACGCTGCTTTGGTAGTTCGGAAAGCCAAAGTAAATCCAGCCATCACGCTGGCCCACGAGAAAGCCCTAACACAAACAAATGCAAAGTACCCGATCAAAAGAGTTGTGATTAAAACCCTCTCTATTCCCAGAGGTATGTTATCTCAAAGTGTCGATAACATTTTCCTAAGTCAGACTCCAACACGTCTTTTTATAGGGTTAGTTAAAGCCAATGCTTTTAATGGCTCAAATAAACATAACCCGTTCAATTTCAAACACTTTGGTTTGATGTATCTAAACGTATGTGTTGATGGACAAACTGTTTCTGGTAAGCCACTGTCAATGGACTTTGAAAACAATCAAGCCGTGAGGGCGTTTTTTGAAACTAAGTTATCGTTAAATCTAATTAACAAGGATAGTGGGAATGGTATAGATTATAAACATTTTAAGAATGGTTACACCCTCTACGGATTTGACCTCACACCCTCTTTGTTAGACGGTGACAATTTCGAGATGGCTAAGTCTGGACCAATTTCTTTGGAATTTAAGTTTTCACAAGCAACAACTGAGCCATTACAAATCATACTCTATGGTGAGTTGGACAGTGTTCTAGAGATTTCCAAAATGCGTCAAGTGTTAACGGATTACATAGCATAAAGACAATGAATACGCAACAGCTTAGAGATATTTTAAGAGCAGATAAGTTTGTTAGACGCCTGTCCCTCATTAGAGTGTTAGCCTGAGATCAATTACCTACCTGCTATTGACCAAACAAAGACAGCTGCGTTTATAATCAATACTGATCCCCTTGACCAACCCGGCTCACATTGGATCTCATTGTTTTACAACGGGTTAGGAAAGTTTGTCTTTTTCAATAGTTTCGGATTTCCACCTCGTTACGCGGAGCTTTTGGAGTTTATCGAAAGAAATTCAAACAGACCTCTTATTTACAACCCTCGTATTTTACAAGATATAAGTAGCACGACTTGTGGATTATATGCGCTATACTTTATCTTAAAGATGAGTCGCGGCTATAGCTTGACACATGTTTTGCGACCGTTTTCAGCAAGCTTACACAGACAACAACACATGAATGATAGAATAATCACACGTTTAACACACTAGTTGATTGCCAACAGTTATAAATAAATATGACATCATCACTGATGTATATAAACCCGACATTTGAGCTCGTACCACCTATTCTGCTTGTTACAACACCATGTCGCCAATAAACCACAGTTGGGTGCTTATTACCAGACCAAGTGGGCTACAGCAAGCTGATATTCCCAAAAATAAGACGGGATTGAAATTAGCTTCGATTTCAGGTTATATGAACACACCTATCCTACATCTCAGCACACCTATCCTACATCTCAGCACACCTATCCTACATCTCAGGCGCTTTTTTGATGAGAAAGATCTTCAATTTCCATCAAATTGTAGCATATCGATGAGTCGTCGTAGCTTTAAACACTTACTCGCCTTGCAGAGTGAAATACTAGCAGCTTTTGATCGATTGGAAGCCTGACCAAAAACAACAAAAACATCGACAGATACATTTCCAGAATCTACATCTTCTGTACCCAAGTGTATTAAATTATTACCGATACCAGAATCTACCCCAGGTGCTAAACAACGCAAGCGACTTAAGTTGTTACCAGAAGCTAGTGCTATCAAAAAACAAGTCAAGAGACCCCATGTGTTACTACGACCAACAACGAAAACAACGATACTAGACTCGAGTATTACCACGACCAACAACGACAACAACAACAACAACAAAGATATCAGAACCAGCGGCTAGGTTGCACGAACAAAGAAAAATTAATAAACGGTGTATTGCTTTTATCAATAAAAATAGTTTAAATGTATTCAACAAGTGTCTTTTATTTATTTAAAGTTTGTCCTTACATAGGCTTACCTTTAACTTGAATTCAATTTGAATTTGAAGAAGAAGAATAAGACTCTGTTGATGGCTAGTGACTTGCTTGCTTTGCAAAAAAGGCAGATGAAGATATAATATCATCTCCCATCCTTATATACCAGATCGGTTCAACAAAAAGACTTGGTGATTTCCACTCAAAACCTCATTAATCAAAACATTTTGACATTTTTAAAAACACATTAACACACACAAACAAGACATTAGTTTATTGCGACGTTTCTCTGGCCCTATGATTTCTCAGTTCTACAAGGTTTTAATCCATTTAATCCCACCATTAAAAATATTTTCGTAGCAAGTCTTAATAAGTCATTTAACAGTATACGAGTTACATGGTTTTAGGTGGATTAACAGTCACAACCAAATTTTTAATGTCCAGTTAGCGATTAACGTGTCGTGTGGCGGTTGAAATTTTTTATTCGCATTCGCCTTGGTCATTCCTTGGTCAGGTAAAGCCTTGAGGCTCATTGGGAGATTAAGAGTTTACCCGCACTCGTCGTGGTCACGCGGTGGCCAGTCCAGGTAAAGCCTTGAGGCTAATTGGGTGATTAAGAGTGACTGGTCTTTCCACCAGCGAGAGTGTTATACTACGCACACCTGGACGGAGAAACCTTGCGCTGTCCGATGAATGACCAGGCTCGGGCCCAGGTAAAGCCTTGAGGCTACTTGGGAGATTAAGCTTTAATAACACATTCGACCAGTGAGAGTAACAACTGGAATGTACTAACCAGACCAATCGACGACACGTCGGCTGACGAAGTGTATATAAACAGAAGATTTGTTTTTAATATTATACTGTGTCTTGACCACCTAAGAAAGCAGTTGAAAAAATTGTGGAAAGCAAGACTCAAGCCAAGGTAAGAAACTAGTAATCTCTCTCTCTCTCTCTCTCTCTCTCTCTCTCTCTCTCTCTCTCTCCCATCAACTCAGCCTCTACCTATCCTTCTTTGC
>CAXITT010000910.1:38973-62584 GCA_964033795.1 Lymnaea stagnalis | reverse complement strand
TCTCTCTCTCTCTCTCTCTCTCTCTCTCTCTCTCTCTCTCTCTCTCTCTCTCTCTCTCTCTCTCTCTCTCTCTCTCTCTCTCTCTCTCTCCCTCTCTCTCTCTCTCTCTCTCTCTCTCTCTCTCTCTCTCTCTCTCTCTCTCTCTCTCTCTCTCTCTCTCTCTCTCTCTCTCTCTCTCTCTCTCTCTCTCATACTAAAGCTTTCTCTGACAACACTATTTATTTATTGTGTTAAGTATTTTCCTTCATCTTATTCAATAGCTAGGCAAGTCAGTATAACTGTGTGGTGGTTCACAGACCCTGTTTTAAACTTTAGATGAAAATAACCTTTATCACTTTAAATTAACATTATTTATTTATTTATATCATTCACTGTACTTTTTTTAATTACCTATTTTTGTTTTAATTTATATTTATTATTACAAAGCAATCAGTGAATCCGTGTGTGTTTAAATAAAAACAGTGGTTCTCATTGCGTGTCATTGGACCAGCGGTTCTCATTGTGTGTCATTGGACCAGCGTTTCTATTATTAATTCAGGTAAGTAACAAATTTATTACCTGCCATTATATATATTAGTATAATGTACTTTCAGTGGGTCTCATGTTTTATAGTTGTAAGAATTTATATTATAGCCTAATAACCCCATTGTAAAGCCCAAAATTTAAGTTCTTATATTAATAAAGAGCAAACTATGGGTTCTCATTTTCTTATAGATCGAGCAAACTGCCCGCCAACGTTTTCCTTGCACAATTTGCAACAAGCTCTTTTCAAGCAAATCCCATCTTCGTTAACATACCAAGTCGATCCATGGAACACATATTCACAAATTTATTATTTGTGGTAAGATGTACAACAGAGAAGAGAATTTTAAAAATCATATTGTAAAGACCCACAACCCTGAACCAACAACAACAACAACACATGTGTGCCACCTCTGCCCCGTGTCTTACAACTCGGCCAAGTGGCTTCAAAAACACATTGAGAAAGTCCACGGGGCGGGTGGTACAAGAGATGAAGCGACGGGACCAAACCAAATAGAGACAGAGGTGAGACCCGTTGAGACGGAGGAAGAGGAGGTAGGGTCTAGTCGAAAGAGACCCGCTGAGACACAACTCAACGACAATACTAAACGTCATAAAGAACATGACGAAAGGATGACTTAGACAGTTTGCCAGAAGACATAAGACAGAAATATCTGGACAATTGGAATTCAATCAAAACTCATCATACTTTACATCCAAACATATCAACATTTACATACTTTCACAGTCCAAATTCAACACATCCCATTGACTGGGAAACAAAGTTAGACGACAGTATTTTTAAAGCACAAACAACAAGATTTTAAAACTAATTTCAGCTACCATTCCATTCTCAAACACAGAGAAACAAATGAACTTAGATTTTTTCATGCCTCACACAACAACGCGTGTGTCTTTGAGCAACCAAAATTAATTAATAACAGAGATTATTTTAATGACTTTCTTTCCCTTTTAAACGAACAAGATAATTTAGATTACAGCCAACTTCAGATACCAGACAAAAAATATGTTGTAGAAGCAGTACCAGCCACTAGTTTTTATTTATATCATTTGCAAGATTACCCAATAGGTTGTTATCTTACAGACATACCACAACACATTAGATCCAATCAAGCCATTAGCATTTTACAATTAGATTCCAAGTCAAAACCATATGAGGATAATTTTTGTTTTTTTAGGTGTTTAGCTGTAGCCAGAGGTAGTCCCCCTAAAGATCTTAGAAAAGAAACACAAAAATTACTGAAACAATGGTATGTTTTTCAAGGTCTCGCCACCTTGATTTCATTCCCCGGGCTTACTTTAAAAGAGATTCCCGCCTTAGAGCATTCTTTTAGTATTAACATAGATATTTTTGAATATAACGAGGACAATATTATCACCCCAAAGTTAAGAGGCGGAAATTTGTTTAGGGAAAAGCTTAATCTATTATTTTTCAAAAACCACTTCATGTACATTAATAATATAGATAGGGCAGCACACGTCTTCTCATGTTCTAAATGTGGTAAGTTATGGCGGGGCTTTAACCTCTTGGACAGACATGAGAAGACGTGTACTGGGGATAAATCAATAGATAAATATAAGGGGGGTGTATATACTACAACGCATACCATTTGGGACATCCTCAGAGCAGCAGGCATAGAAGTAGACCCTTCTTTTGTGTATCCATATAGAGCGAGTTATGACTTCGAGTGCTACTTTCAAAAAACCAATCTTCCCCCTGTCGGTAGTGCGACAAAGATTTTAGCGAACCATGTGCCGTTGTCGTGCTCTATAGCTTCAAATGTCCCCGGTCATGAAGGTCCCTTCTGCTTCGTTTTGACAGGAGACAGTCAAGAATTAGTCAGTAACGTCGTTAACCAACTTCATCACATTAGTGATGAAGCTTTTCAACTCTTGAAAGGGCAGTTCGCTGATGTTCGTCGAAAATTAAAGGCATTAGCGTCACAAGACGCGGATGAAGATTCCCCACTCCTTAAAAGATTAGATGAATATTTAAGGCAACTACCCGTGATAGGTTTTAATTCGGGGAAGTATGACATTAATTTAATTAAACCCTACTTAATCGCCCATTTTCTTGTACCTTCAGTGACAGTCAAAAACGGGGTAGAGGATGACAACAATGAAAGCCCTTTAGCGACAGACGAAGCTGTGTTAGAGTATGAAGGGGGGACAACTGGTAATTTTTATGATGCCAATGATAGCGAACCAGAGGATGAGGCAGAAAAAAATAATCCGGCCACACAAAAATCACCCTTTAAATTTCTCGTTAAACGCAACAATAATCTCATGTGCATTTCCACCTCTAGATTAAAGTTTTTAGATATTGTTAACTATTTGGCCCCTGGATTTAGTTATAGTAAATATCTTGCCGCCTATAATATAATTGAAACCAAAAGCTTTTTCTTTTATGAGTATATTACATCTTTTAGTGTCCTAGAGCAAACAACTTTGCCCCCTCATTCAGCCTTTTTTTCTCCCTTAAAAACACAAATATAACAGCTGAAGAGTACGCGTCTTGTCAACAGGTCTGGATAAAAGAGGGTATGACCACTTTAAAAGATTTTCTAATTTGGTGTAATAATAAAGATGTCGTTCCGTTTTTAGAGGCTCTGGAAAGACAGGTTGAATTTTATGAAGAACTAGGGGTAGATATGCTTAAAGACGCCATTTCCGTTACTTTAAAATATCATTTCAACACCCTCCCCAAGACGTTTATTTTTCTTTGTTGCCCAATCGGGAAGCTAGGTTACACAAAACGATTAGAGACAATATTGTCGGGGGTCCCTCTATCATTTTCAATAGGTACCACGAAAAAGGGCTGACTTTCATTAGGGGGAATAGCGTTAAGCCTGTGGCCGGAATTAAAGGTGTTGATGCCAATGCATTATACTTATGGTCCCTAATGCAAAAAATGCCCACCGACTTTCCGATTATTAGAGATAGCGAAGACGGGTTTAAACCGAGGAAAATAAATTATTACGGGGAGCAGAGTAGGGAGTGGTTAAGTTGGGTTTCACATAACATGGGTAGAGGCTTAAAGACCATGTACAAAGAGGGTGAGCGTTCTCTGGGGATTCGATGGGTGGGATAACGAGTCACGAACTGCCTACCAATTCCAAGGTTGTTTATTTCATGGGCATCCAAAGTGCCCATTGACCCAAGACAAAACTGTAAACCCCTTGAGTAAGAAATCATTCACAGAGTTGTATAATAATACCGTTGACATTACGACCTATCTCCGAGAGACTGTTAAGGTTAAGGTTATAGAGATATGGGAATGTCAAAGGCAAAGTTTTAAGAAAAATATTCCAGAAATTAAAGCCTTTTTATTAAAGCAGAAAGAAAATTCAACCACCCTTAAACTAAAACCTTCTAATAGCAATAAAAAATGGCCGTTGACAGAACAAGACATTATTGCTTCAGTGCTAGATGATAGTTATTTCGGGTTAATAGAGTTGGATATAAGTGTACCGGACTCATTAAAAGAATACTTTAGCGAGATGACGCCCATCTTTAAAAATATTAATGTAACAAGGGAGGACATAGGATCTTTTATGCGAGAGTATGCTATTAAAAATAAACTTTTGACAGGAGCCAGGCGAACTTTGATAGGTAGTTATAAAGGGGAAAAATTCTGTTAGCGACCCCTTTTCTCAAATGGTATTTGACCCATGGGTTGGTGGTGACTAAAATTAATCAAGTTATAGAATACCAACCCGTAGCCTGTTTTAAGCAATTTGGAAATTCTGTATCAAATGCTAGGAGGTTAGGGGATGTGAGTGACCGTTATACGATAACTAGCGAGACCATGAAATTGTTGGGGAATGCGGCGTACGGCAAGACATTGACCAATAAGGCAAAACACGCCGAAGTATCTTATTGTAGTGGTAAAGAGACTGACCCTTTTGTAAATAACCCGAAATTTAAAAAAAATGACATCGTTAGGGGAAGACCTGTTTGAAGTTGAAATGTTACAAAAGAAAGTAGCTTGGGATCTCCAGATAGGGTTTTTTGTTTATCAATATGCAAAACTTAGGATGTTTGAGTTTTATTATGATTTTTTAGACAAATACATAGACAGGACGGACTTTCAGCTCTGTGAAATGGATACAGACAGTTTATACTTAGCACTTAGTAAAAGTGACTTGACTGAGGTAGTTAGGCCCCACCTGAAACATAAATTTTTTAGTGTTTACCACTAGTGGTTTCCCTCCGAGGTGTGTGATTTACATAGAGCTAACTTTATTAACGCAACGGCACATTAGAATCAGATTGTAAAGATTGGAGGGCTAGGAAATTATACGACAAGAGAACTCCGGGGCTTTTTAAAAGTTAGAGTATTAGGGGTTGGGTATGGTCTCCTTATGTAGTAAGACATACCACTGTTTCGGTGATTACAATAAAACAAGTACAAAAGGACTAACAAAACAACACAACACGGTAGGTAAACAAGAGTTTATGAAGGTTCTTACAACACAACAACCAGGGGGTGGGACAAATATGGGTTTTAAAACACAGGGATCCACAATTTATACATACACCCAACATAGAAAATCACTCTCCTATTTCTATATAAAACGGAAGGTGGCGGCAGACAATGTTACAACATCCCCTTGAGATATTTAGGTCGTTTTGGTCGTCTCTAAGACACACACACACACACAAACACACATACACACAAACATACAAGGGGAATTTGACTGGACGCTAACTGTGATAAAAAATTATGTATATACAAAAATGTTGTATAAATATTGTATAATAAAATGAATCAATCCTGTTTGCTTGATACGAACTATTGTGCAATAAAAAATTATGTAAATTAAAAATTTTGATTCTGTTGAATCTTATGCTTGTCATAATAAATATTATGCAAATTGATAATTGTTTGATTCTGTTGAATCTTACGCTTGTCATAAAATATGATGTGTAATAAAAAAATTTTTTGACTCATGCAATGGATTACATTGAATCATGCGATTGTCATAAAATATAATAAAAGTAATATATAAAAACATTCCCTCTTTTTGTTATCTCTTTGACTACTTTGATGTCGTCTTTGTTATCTATTTGATGTCGTATTTGTTATCTATTTGATGTCGTATTTAATCAAAATAATGTAATAATTTAATTAAACTAATTACGCAAGTCAATAATTATACCCTTGTGCAACAGTACAACTATAATTAATTCAATATAATTACACTCGGACAACAATACAAAAATAATTACACCCGGACAACAAACGGAGGTCTTTTTTATAAGACACACAAAAAAGTAATTATCGTGTTATTCCCCCTTGCAGGGGTCACGCTTAAAAACCCTTAATTATTCGGGGCGTTTTGAACCTAATCTACTACTGATGGTGAGGTTTTCTTGCTTGACTGGCCTTTGGCTGGAATTGAACTCCCAACCAAAAAGAGATTTGCTCAGTTCAGACCACTCGGCCACCCCCAGCACCACAAGTATGTTATTTTATTAGTTACCACGAGTCGGTTATATCTAATATGTCATCATTGACAAATGGTAAATAATGTCATCATTGACACAAAGTTGATACAGACAAGAAAAGACACAGACAGACTTTCACAGACGGACGCAATCACAGACACACACAGACAGACAAAGACACAGAAAGACGCAAAGATACATAGACATACAAAGAGATACACATTCACAGGCACATACAGACACAGACAAACACAGACAGTTATTGTAAGCCACTTTTTTATTTATTTGTTTCCCTATGCGACTAAAACTCAAAGTCCCGAAAATTCTACTTCCATAACAAACATGATTAGCTTCAACTTCCAATGTTTAATAACGTGTAATTATGTTTTATAAAATATAGATAAATACAAAGTCATGAAACAATATCAAAAGTGTCATGAGATAAATAAATAAACTTTACTATTTTCCTTCCTGTTAATATTTATACTGCAGGTATATATATGACTCGATCTTACGTCTTTTTGTGAGTTTGTACAATCAATAGATTTGTTATGCATAAATAGTTTATTGGTGTAAGTAATTGTTGCCTCAATAGAGTATTCAGATATTGGAAGATTCTATTATTATAAGATCTATTAATAGCAGTTATACTGTGGATATATACGTCCTTATAGCAGTAAGAGAAACACGTAGTGTGAAGATTATAATTTGCGTTAATAAATCTTTTCTAAAACAATTGTGTCACTAGTTGCAAGGGATACAGAACTCATGGCTGATAAATTAAACAGACACGTTGATTGACATATTTATGGACACAGTGATTGACAAATGTATGAGACATACTGATTGACTCATTCATAAGATACCCTTAGGTGTACTCTGCATTTCAATGTAATGGGTGTACTAAACGTTCAATAAAACTGAGAAGTATTTTCAGATAAAGATTTTGTTTGTAATGGTGTGTTTTACACAGTGGCCTTTAGTGCCCAATGACACTTTTGAACTATACACCGAATATGATCTTTAATCTAAGTGGGCGACAGCTCTGAGAAAATCTTCCACAGGAGATACTTGTAGTGAAGAATTGATGAATGACACGTTAGAACTATTCACTAATAGGATCTAAGTGGTTGACAGCTCTTAGAAAACCTTTTCTAGAATGTAGCAACGAAGATTTATTTTGTTGCATTTTTGATTCCAGCTTTTCCAATTTTGTTTTCCTTCATTTCCTATTTTGCTAACCTAATTGCAGTCTTTTGGCCTCATTGCTGCCTGTCTCTTTATTGCTGTATGTCCCCTTATTGCTGCCAGTCACCTTATTGCTGTATGTCCCCTTATTGCTGTATGTCTTCTTAATTGCTGTCTGTCCTCCTCATTGCTCTCTGTCCCCCTTTTTGCTGTCTCTCTTCCTGAATGCAGTTTGTCCCCCGATTGCAGTCTGTCCCCTGATAGCAGTCTTTTCCCCATTATTACTCTCCGTCACCCTTACTGCAGTCTGTTCCCCTGATTGTAGTCTGTCTCCCTGTATGAGTTCCTACATCGATATTTTGTTTGATTTAAAAACATAACCACCATCAATTCTTACCTGTGTCTGTCATATGCAGGTACATTACTTGTACTTTATACACTACTATTAGGAAATGTTTTGCAGTTGCACTTTTAATGACAACAACTGTCGTGCACAATTGTTCAAAGGCCAACAAACAACTGCGGCTTTTGGGGTACAGACCGGTGTCAGACATGGGTGTCTGCTTTAGCCTTTCTTATTCCTGCTGACCATTGATTAGATAATGACAATGTTTACAGAGAAGAAAAAATGGCATACAGTGGACACTATAGAAAAAACTTGATGATCTGGATTTTGCGGATGATCTGGCTCTAATATCACACAAACAGCATTAGATGCAAGAGAAAACCAATTATATAGCAGAGTACTCTGCGTTCATCGATATGAACATCCAAAGAGGAAAAAGCAAAATCCCCTTTTTAAGGACGTTGCATTTTCGTCTAAGGATATCCTTACATACCTTGACAGCACCATGAACATACAAGGAGGGACAGACGCCGACATAAGTTTGAGAAATGGCAAGGCAAGAGCTGGATTTAACGGCAGCTATGAAAATCTGGAGCTGCAGCAACTTTACCTTCAAAGCAAAGGTCAAGTTATTCTACATCACAGTGAAACCTGTCTTCCTATACGGAGCAGAAACATGGTGAACAACAGAAGGTGGTTCAAAAAATCTACAGAAGTTTATCAACTCAAGTCTTCGAATGAATCTTCATATCCACTGGCTCAACGACATCATCAACGAGGATCCCTGACGGCGCTTACAACAAGAACCAGCGGAAGAGTTAGTCTTCCAGCGCCATTGGAGATGGATTGGCCACATCCTCAGAAATCCCGCATCAAGTGTCGTGAGAAAAACCCTCACTTGTAACCCCCAGGGCAAGAGAAAAACATCGACCAAAATGACTTGTAGAAGGGAACTAGAGGCAGACACCTAATAGAATGGGCACAGCTGGGATCAGCTGGAGAGACTTGCCCAAGACCGGGATGCGCGGAGAGCCTTTGTTTGTGGCCTATGCCACAGACGGACGATAGGCGATGATGATGATGACTAATACTGAGTTATGTCTACGAAGTTCACATGTAAAAACAGAAGGCAGCAATGTCAGTTATTTCCTACAGGAGACGGGACGTTTGAAAACAGTACAAGTGAGTCCTTGACCATTGAGCGCAAGACATACGAACACACGACATGTGAAAACACAGACAGGTTAAAACACAGACAAGTGAACACACAGAAAAGTTAACAGAGACAGGTGGACACACAGACAAGTGAACACATAGAAAAATTAACACAATAAAATGTGTACATAGACAAGTGAACACACATAGAATTTAACACACAGACAAATTAAGATACAGACAAGTGAACACACAGACAAGTGAACACACAGACAAGTGAACACAATTTCAAGTGAACAATCAGACAAGAGAACACATAGACAAACTATCACGCAGACAAGTAAACAAACTGACAAGAGACCAAATAGACTACAAGGATAAGTGACCACATTGATGACGGAACGACCGGACAACAAAACACACACACAAATATATTAATGCATGCACCCACCTAATCGTGTGCCACCCCCAGCCGTAAATGATGACGTAGACAATATTGGACCTCTGGGTTTCTTACAGATTCTGGTTCGTATTCCAGCTTAACGGGTCTAATCGGTTTTCTTTAAAGTCAACATAATTTTTTAAATCTGAGTGAAAGAAAGAAACAGAAATAATAAGCAAATCAGAGAATTAATAAGAAAATAAGAGAGAAAAGATGCGATATTGTGTAAGAGATAGTGAGAAATAGTAAGGAAAAAGACGGCGAGAGAGAAAGTGAGAAATAGAGAAATAGGAAAAGTTACAGAAAGAGAGTATGATATATAAAGTAAGTGAAATAGAGTGAGAGAGTAAGTGAGCTGTGGAGAGAAAGTGCGATATATCTAAAGTAAGACAGAGAGCGAGTCTTTTGGAGTTGAACTGAATGACAATTGGGGGAAAGAGTGATAGAGAGGTTGATTGAGAAGGGGGAGAGAGAGAAAGTGAGATTAACAGAATGAAAGTGAGTAAATATGACAGTGAATAGACATCAAGTTAGAGGGAAAATGGGAGAGCCTTGAGAGAGAGAAAGGACTGAGAGAGAGATTTAGAGAGGAAGTGAGAGAGAGGTGGAGAGGCACTAGGGGGGAAGAAATTGAGTGTTGGACTGAGTGACAATGTGTTAGATAGTGAGAGAGCGAAAGAGAGTAAGGCAGAGTAAGCCATGGAGAAAAAGATTGAGATAGATTCAGTAACCAATTAAAAGGAAACAAAAGTAAGTGAGACTGTAAGAGGTAACTTAGAGAGATAGATGGGGGAGAGAGCGTGAGAGGGAGAATGGGAGAAAAAATGAGGTTAAGAAAGAGAGAATAATGAAGTGAGATAGGTGAGAGATGGATAGAAACTGTGAACGCCTTTTATAGAGAGATTGACACAGAGACAAAGTAAGACAGAGGGGATTTTTTGAGAACGTTAGAGAGGGTCGGAAGAAGAGTAAGATTGAGAGGAGAGTTAAAGAGAGCTTAAGAGCGGGAGAGAGAAAATTAGAGAGATAGAATGTGAGTGAGAAAGACTCCATTGCTGATCACATACACCGCCCTTGATCATATACACCGCACTTGATCACATACACCGCCCTTGATCACATACACCACCCTTGATCACATACACCACCCTTGATTACATACATCACCATGGACCACATACACTGCCCTTGAAACATATACCGCCATTGACCACATAATCCCAACTTGATCATACACTGCCCTTTATCACATACACCACCCTTGATGACATTCTATCACAGATCAATTACAACGTATATAGTTTATTTTACAGGAGGAAATTAGAAGACGGGTACATATTTTATAAGTCAAGCGAAATATTTTAACTTCTTTTACTGAACTGACATTGAGATTCCTCAAGAAAAAAAATAATAAGTTCTCCCTAGTGACAAGGTCTGTTTAGTTATTTTATTACTAATGACCGCTGCATCAATCCCGACCTGGTTAACTTGTATTTTCCCTTGAAACGACATGAGTTGCGTACGTTCTAACCATCGACATTTCACATATTGGTGTTTTAAATGTCTAAAAAAATGGAGACGTGCAGACCAAATCGGAAAGTTACAGGATATGAAGTGTGCAAGCGGAAGTTGCCTTGCTCTGTGGGGAGAATACTAATAACGTCACATTGGAGATTGCGTCGGTGGGTCGTCGAGCGTGAGCTCTAAATACCCCAAGGGACACCTCCACATGAGCCAACGCCGGGTCTCACCGCCGCCAGATCGTGCGGAAGCACGTCGGGAACTCCCCCCCCCCTTGGCCTGGGGGACGTCCGGTCGACTGAAAACACTTCTTTTAAAATGTTCGTGGTTCTCTCTCCGTGTGTCAGAATGACTTTGCTTCTAATCCGGGGGAAAGGTGTTGCGTTACCTCCCTCCACCACCTAGATAGATGTTCAGTCGGGGCGTTTTCAAGGACGAAGCCGATGCCTAGGAGCGGCTTTGTCAGGGCTGCGTAGCTGAAATCATTGGCAAGGGTTTAAACCGCCAACGAGACCTCATATCCATTAATGGCAACAAGTAATCATATTGTTGCGTTCCTCCCGTTGCGTTAGGAGTCATGCATTGGCTTAGCTTGGGGGGGGGGGACCTCAATACTAGCCTATTTATTTATTTATTTAGGCATTATTTATATAGCGCTTACCTTAAAGCTCTAAGCGCTTTACAATTATTAAAAACATGTAAACTAAGTAAAATAAAAAATGAGCCACAAGGATAGTAACTACTATACTATAGAAACAATTAAAATGGCTATATAAAAAGAGGATACTTTGGCATGTTTTGGCCTATAATACAGGATCAACCCAAGGCAGAAAATGAGGCAGGGCAAGAGGGGTGCATCACAGGTCATTGGCGGACATAAACAGATGGGTTTTAAGGGACTTTTTAAAAGTGGACGTGGTTTCACAATGACGGATATGGAAGGGGAGCTGGTTCCAGAACGAGGGCCCATGGAAGTAGAAGGAGCGTTCACCGATGGTCTTAGTTTTGGTTCCTAGGATTGAGAGGGTTCTATTGTCAATGGAAGAGCTTAGTTGTCTTGTGGGGATGTAAGGAAGCAACAGTTCAGAGAGATAGACAGGAAAGGGAGGGTCAGTGAACGAGTTGAAGCATAGATTGGCAGACGTGTACTTGATGCGAGAGGATATTGGAAGCCAGTGGAGTTGCCGCATGTGTGGTTGAGTGTGGTCATGTTTCTTTGATTTAAAAATGAGTCTGCATGCTGAGTTATGTGGCTTCTGAAGTTTGTCTATGTGGTGTTGAGGAATGCCAGCGAAAAGAGTGTTACGGTAGTTTTGAAAGAATGAGTGAAGAGACGAGAGTTTTTGTGGCATCAAATGAGAGGAGGTGTGTAATGGTACTGATTTTTCTAATTTCTTTATATGCTGATCTACATATATTCGTGACATGTTTGTCCATGGAGAGTGTGTCTGTAAGCGTGACTCCAAGGTTTCTGGCAGATGAAGAGAGTGTGATGTCAGAATTTCCAATAGATATAGAAGAAGGAGCGGATGGAGGGAGAGGTTTGTTTTGAGAGTGGATGAGAAGGATTTCCGTTTTATCATCATTTAGCTTCAGTTTGTTGCAAGTCATCGAACGCTTTATGTCGTCCACGCACTCCTGTATGCGAAGGATTGTGGCATCAAGTTGATCAGGAAAGCAAGAGTCACTGATTTGAGTGTCATCAGCAAAGGATTGACTGGAAACTGAGTGGTGGCTAATGAGAGATGATAGAGGTTTAGTGTAGAGGATGAAAAGGACCGGCCCAAGGACCGATCCTTGAGGAACTCCAATAGACAGGGCTGAAGGTTTGGAAGAGCAGTTGGAAATAGAGACTGTTTGAGTTCTGTCAAAAAGATATGATTAAAAACAGTTTAAAGCTCAGCCAGTAAGTCCGAAAGAAAGATGAAGGCGGTCAAGAAGAATCTGGTGGTCAATGGTATTGTAAGGAAACCTTGCTTGCTCTCTGCTAACCTTCATCTATATCTGGCATTCACTAAGGAAACAACTCAGGCGATAACATCTGATTATTATAATCTTGTTCTTTATTAGGCTGACACTTCGCTCATACTTTCTCTCATCTCACAACTCTGACTGCCCTCTTCACATACCGTTAGAACTCTCCCTGACTGTCTGCTTCTCTGTCCAGCCGATTTCTGTCCGTCCCGTCCAGATGTCCCTATTTTTAAGTCCGTGGTTCATAGAGTTCCTTTCCTAGGTCTGTACTCGCGCCCGCCCCTTTGATCCGTCGGCGCACTATCCCCCGCCCCTTGATCAGTCGGCAACCAGTCGTCCCAGGGAAATACCCTGGTCAGATGGCTGGTACAGCCCAGCGCTTTGATCAGTCGATCGTAATCCCTGGTCAGATGGCACCGGCTGTACCTGGACAGATGGCCGGTAACCCTGCTGCGAGATCTGACGTTTGATTTGATCAGTCGATCGTGATCCCTGGTCAGATCTGACGCCCCCGCGCCGTCGTTGTCCGAACTCTCCACAGTTTCAAATGCAGCACAGAGATCTAACTGAGTGAGAATAGAGAGTTTGCCATCGTCCATCGCGCGCATGAGGTCGCTCATGACTCGGACCACTGCTGTTTCTGTGCTATGACAAAGTCGGTAGGAAGGATAGAGTTTGTGAGAGTGAAGATAGTCAGAGAGCTGAGAGAGTATGAGTTTTTCTATGATTTTTTAGAGAAAGGAGAGTGTCAACTCCTACACGTCTTCTTGGATTGATTGCATTCGTCAGTTCTTTTCACAGGTTGAAGCGTCGTACTATTCTCACTATCAATTAACAAACTCAACTCCTTTTGATAATAACTATAACTTTAATATCTAAGTAAATATAATAAACATCCTATCACTCCAAGGTTCAACTCAAGACTGCCAGCACGACTACAACATACGTCACAACACTGCATAGACAATACGTCACGACTCAGCATAAAAATACGTCATAAAAACAATGGCGGGAAGAGCGTTCACTAACTATAATAGTCAAGCGCGGGAAAAGCGTTCAACAACTAATGAACATAATATTGATTCGCAACAATTCCTAATGAACGCTCATACTCGACAGAGAGGTTGCTGACTGGGCGGTAATTCTTGAGTGTGTTTGCATCAAGTGAGGGTTTCTTTAGGAGTGGCAGGACTATCAAACGTTTAAAAATGGGAGGGAAGATGCCAGAGAGAATCGAAGAATTTATGATGGAGGTGAGTGCTGGGAGGAGGACGTCGAGGCATTCTACAAACTGTGGGACGGGGATCGGATCAAGGGCACAAGACTTGGGAGCAGACCTGATGATGACTCGCCTCACCTCATCCTCAGTCACAGGCAGGAATCTATCAAATGATTCTGTCTTACTAACGTCCTCCGAGAACTGTGAAAAAGGTGTAGGGGTCGCACTGTCTAGCTCCTCCCTGATCGTTTGCACCCTGGTGATGAAAAAGTCCGCAAAGGCGTCAGGGAGTTGCTCTGGTGCAATGTCGGTAGGGAGGGTGAAATTCTTGCTGTTGCCAAGAAGACGGTGACTAGCGCTGAACAGCGCCTTGGTTGATGCACATGATTCGCCCTTTGAGCTACAGTAGTCATCCTTTGCCTTCTGTACAATCTATTCCACCGTGTCCTTCGCTGTCCAAAAGATCTGTCTGTCGACACTCAGTCCAGTCTTTACCCAGCGTCTTTCAGCGCGTCTTCACACGAGTTTTGCAAGACGGAGTTGGTCACTAGCGCCTGCATACCATGGCGACGAGCGACCAGTCGGGACACGTCGCGCCATGGGAGGGGCGTGCTCGTCCAAGAGAGCTCAGATGCCATCGTCCAGATGCTGAGCGCTGAGCTCAGCACCTAGCCCCTGAAGCATTGTCTTAATGCCGGCTTTGAAGGCTGATCTGTCTATAGCATTTATGTCTCGCACATTCCTGTAGGCAGGTGGGTTCTTTGGGGGAACTACGTTGAGTGTAGTGAGCACCACTGCATTGTCAAAGGAGAGCATATGACTCACAGTACAGCCGTCCACCAAGTGGTCGTCATCACGGTACACCACCCAGTCGATGATGTGGCCGCTACGATATTGGGTGGGCTGCTTAATGCCCTTGACAAAGCTAAACCTTGTGAGGATGTCAAGTACCTTGCTAGTAAGGTGATCAGTAGGGACGTCATAGTGAACGTTAAGGTCGCCCACGATAACACACATTCCACGGAGCAGGTTGCAGTAGTCAAGTAGGTCAGGGAGCTCAGAGAGGAAGGTAGAGTTTAGGAGCTTGTTCTTCTTACTGGGAGGAATACGGTACAAGCAGCATATGTGGACAATGTGGGGCGTGTTGAGGGTGAACTGAACAAGTTCTATAGAGGTGTGTTGGAATAGGAAAGTGGAGGTGAAAGTCACTGGGAGGTGGCTGCGATAACTGACAGCGAGGCCGCCACCTCGCGTAGCACGCGGAAAGGACTTAATATCGAAACCCGGTGGCGTGAGGTCGGCACACTTGGCATCATCCCCTATTGACCTCAATCAAGTCTCCATCAGGAACAGCACGTCAACAAATTCGTCCTTTACGAACTCTACTATCTTTGTTCGCTTCGCCCCGCACTTTGAGCCCACGGATTGGCAGTTATAGTGGCCTACTCGTAGTTGGTCTGGAAGCTTCTGGCGGCCGCTGATGACAATGACGTTGCTGCGCCGAATACGTCCGGAGTCAAGTGGGACCCATGGTAAGCGCTTGGAACGAAGAGGAAGGCGTTCAAACACATCTGTTACCACGTGGATATGCGTCGAATGCTGCGTCTCCAAAGGTTAATTTAATTTCATTGAATCTTTGAGGGCAAACTCGGGAGAAGTAGGTTGATGCATATGATCCGGTGTTGAGGTGGAAGGAGCTGAGTGACGAGATATCATCTTCTTTTTTCCCCCACGAAAACTTCTTGCAGTTTTCTTTTTTAATAATTGAAGTGTTCTACATCGTGCAAGAATTTCACTACTAAGGAGATAGCTATCATCTAGAAGGTTACGCAGCTGGTGCAGTCTAGTGGATGAATAATGGAGGCAGGGCATTTCTTTCAAGTTAATAAAAACTACTCAAAACAGACAAACACTTTTGTTGCTTGAATTGTCGCCGCACAGCGTTCCACATAGTGCCATTCAGAAATTAATTATTCATGAATAAAATTTGTGAGAATACTTCTAATTATGGGTAATTGTAGAGATTTCACAACTATCTAGTAGCGAATCAAGAACCGGAAGTAATATGTCGATAGCCTGACTGTCTAATTTTATATAAATTAAGAATGGAGAATAAGTCTAATAAACCTTAGAAATTTTCAAAATATATTACATTCCTACGTCCAGGAGACTTTGAGATACACACTTGTCCAACTATTGAGGAATAACATTTTAGAAACACATTCCAAAAAGGAAAAAATGTAGAGAGATTTCACTGCTGCCTATCAAGCGCTAGTGAACAGGATATTATAGTCTGCCAACCTATGAAGTGACACAAACACAGTTGGATGCCTCCAAGTTTCCTCAAAGACGCTCAGCTTTCACGGACAGCGGTGCGGAGAATACAATTAGTAGTAATAACGTGAGTGACGTTTTAATATATTTAATAACATGTACTTCAATGATGTGAATAGCGTTTTAATATATTTAGACCATGTACTTCAATGACGTGAATGAAGTTTAACTATCTTTAGACCCATGTACTTCATTTCGTTTTGTTTTTAATGAAATAAAGAAACAAGAAGAGGTGGGGCCTGAGGTGGTGGTCTGTCATGTGAGGCATTTTAAGGAGCTGCAATTTCTGGTCCATTACACGCGCTATACAAAGCTAATGTTTCACTTCCCTTCTCTTACAGGTAAGTTGCAGATTTTCTTAAGGAGCGGAAAAATAAAGAGCCACACTGGCGAAACGAATTCTTGCAATTCGACTAAAACAAGATCACACTGACGAAAAAGCCGACGTGGTTACTCAAAACACAAGTACAGTTACATACAGTGTGATGAATTTAGTCAGGGCACAAGAATAACTACATACAGACTAACCCGTTTCGTCAGGATACACACACATTACAGGTTGATGTTTTAGTCAGGACACACCTAGAGTTAGGACATATGTAACGTTACATAAATGATGATGTTCTTAAGTCATGACACATGTACAGATAAATACGGGTTGATTTTGTACGTCAGGACACACTTAAAATTGCAT
Source organism: Lymnaea stagnalis (assembly GCA_964033795.1). Taxonomy (NCBI): domain Eukaryota; kingdom Metazoa; phylum Mollusca; class Gastropoda; family Lymnaeidae; genus Lymnaea; species Lymnaea stagnalis. The sequence continues at coordinate 45,717 of CAXITT010000910.1, read as the reverse complement.
GCAGTCTGGTGTGTTTAACCATGTCACACGTACATTTACAGACATTTACTTTGCTCCCATTCTTTTATCCATTCATCATGGCAGAGGTCCTTAAGCCAAGCCTTGACCCCCAATTGGTTCATCGGCCGGTTAGGTTGAGGCTGGGAAGAGCCTTGCCTCGCCAAACAGTCAGCTCTGTCTTGTGGGGGATCCACGCGTGTCCTGGGATCCATTGAAGAGTTACCGTGCCCCCGTGGGACCGTATGTCTCGTACGAGCTCCATAATTTCTTGCACCATCTTCGTGTCCAAAAAGCACCTTTTTTCAAAATTTCGAAAGCACATTGCGAATTGGTGAACACTACGATGGATGGAAGTGTTTTGCGTTTCGCCAGTCGTCGGCGCACCTGTTTCAGACACATTAAAAAGACCTAAACTTCTGCATCATTTAAAGAGCTTTTTGTGCTGCTTGGGCCTGAAATCTCCTCAGTCGAATGTACACCCTTTGGGTACTGTATTAGTGCGCCGTAACCTGCCCGCTTCTTGCTCGCGAGATAGGAGCCGTCTGTAAAACAAACACCATTTCGTCCTGGTAAGCCTTAATCTTCTCTAGTGCAGCCCCTTTTGCTCATTTTTGGGGCTTGTCTTGTTAACCGCCGAGATTGACAGGGTCAGACGTACATCAGGTGGTTCGCCGCGATCCTGTGGTGATCACTCCGGGGTCAAGCGATTTTTTCCTTGTTTCCAGGTAAAGGGTGATTTTTCTCCAGGGAATCGACCGCATCCAGAAAGAAGGGTCTTTTTAGCCTTGTGTTATGACCTTACTTTATTAATTTGCTGCCTTCATAAATGTTGCAGACATCTTTCGTTGAGTCTTCTCAAATGTATACGAATGTAACTTGCCACATCGGGTCCACAATAAAGAGCAAAACAACAGCGTCCATTGAATATAACAACAATAGTTCTTTATTTAAATGATCCAACCACAGCAGATCTCAATTCACAACGACAACATTCAATGGAGGTAATAATAATTCTCAACGCTCATCTCTACTCTCTAAATATTCTCGACCAATTCTAGTCTGGACTCTGACACATAGGAACAACTTCAAACTATCAACCTCAACTATCAACTACTTCTTGACTAAAGTGTCTCTCTCTCCTAGCACTCCTTCTCGACTAACGTGTCTCTCTCTCCTAGCACTACTTCTTAACTAAATTGTCTCTGTCTCCTAGCATTCCTTCTTGACTAACGTGTCTCTCTCTCTCTCTCTTATCACCCCTTCTTGACTAGCGTGTTGTCGAGTATGAGCGGTCATTAGTAATTGTTGCGACTCAATATTATGTTCATTAGTTGTTGAACGCTTTTCCCGCGCTTGACTATTATAGTTAGTGAACGCTCTTCCCGCCATTGTCTCTATGACGTATTTTTATTCTGATTCGTGACGTATTGTCTATGCAGTATTGTAACGTATGTTTTAGTCCTGCAGCAGTCTTGAGTGGAACTTAGGAGTGATAGGAAGTGTATTATATAGGTCTGATAGCGAGCAGCGCAATATTCACATGTTATGTGTATTATATTTACATATATATTAAAGTTATAGTTATTATGAAAAGGAGTTGAGTTTGTTCAATGATAGTGAGAATAGTACGACGCTTCAACGTGTGAAAAGAACTGACGAATGTAATCAATCCAAGAAGACGATAGGAGTTGACACGTGTCTCTTTCTCCTAGCACTACTTCTTGACTAATGTGTCTCTTTCTCCTAACACTACTTCTTGACTAATTTGTCTCTTTCTCCTCACACTACTTCTTGACTAATGTGTCTCTTTCTCCTAACACTACTTCTTGACTAACGTGTCTCCTTCTCCTAGCACTACTTCTTGATTAATGTGTCTCTTTCTCCTAGCACTACCTGTTGACTAACGTGTCTCTCTCTCCTAGCGCTACTTCTTGACTAACGTGTCTCTCTCTCCTAGCACTACTTCTTGACTAACGTGTCTCTCTCTCCTAGCACTATTTCTTGACTAACGTGTCTCTCTCTCCTAGCACTACTTCTTGACTAATGTGTCTCTCTCTCCTAGCACTACTTCTTGACTAATGTTTCTCTTTTCTCCTAGCACTACTTCTTGACTAACGTGTCTCTCTCTCCTAGCACTACTTCTTGAATAACGTGTCTCTCTCTCCTAGCACTACTTCTTGACTAACGTATCAATCTCTCTGCTAGCACTACTTCTTGACTAAGATGTCTCTCTCTCCTAGCACTACTTCTTGACTAATGTGTCTCTCTCTCCTAGCACTACTTCTTGACAAACGTGTCTCTCTCTATCCTAGCAAAACTTCCAGACTAACGTGTCCCTCTTTCTCCTAGAACTACTTCTAGACTAACGTGTCTCGCTCTTTCCTAGCACTACTTCAAGACTAACGTGTCTCTCTCTCCTAGCACTACTTCTAGACTAACGTGTCTCTCTCTCCTAGCAAATACTTCTAGACTAACGTGTCTCTCTCTCCTAGCACTACTTCTAGCCTAACGTGTGTCTCTCTCCCAGCACTACTTCTAGACTATTGTGTCTCTCTCTCTCTCTCCTAGCACTACTTCTAGACTAACGTGTCTCTCTCTCTCTCCTAGCAATACATCTAGACTAACGTGTGTCTCTCTCTCCTAGCACTGCTTCTAGACTAACGTGTCTCTCTCTCCTAGCACTACTTCTAGACTAACGTGTCTCTCTCTCTCTCCTAGCAATACATCTAGACTAACGTGTGTCTCTCTCTCCTAGCACTATTTCTTGACTAACGTGTCTCTCTCTCCTAGCACTACTTCTTGACTAATGTGTCTCTCTCTCCTAGCACTACTTCTTGACTAATGTTTCTCTTTTCTCCTAGCACTACTTCTTGACTAACGTGTCTCTCTCTCCTAGCACTACTTCTTGAATAACGTGTCCCTCTCTCCTAGCACTACTTTTAGACTAACGTGTCTCTCTCTCCTAGCACTAATTCTAGACTAACGTGTCTCACTCCCTCCTAGCACTACTTATTGACTAACGAGTCTCTCTCTCCCAAAACTACTTCTTGAATAACGTGTCTCTCTCTCTCCTAGCCCTACTTCTTGACTAACGTGTCACTCTCTCTCCTAGCTCTACTTCTAGACTAACGTGTCTCTCTCTCTCTCTCCTAGCACTACTTCTAGACTTACGTGTCTCCCTCTCCTAGCACTACTTTTTGACTAATGTGTGTCTCTCTCCTAGCACTACTTCTAGACTAACGTGTCTCTCTCTCTCCTAGCACTACTTCAAGACTAACGTGTCTCTCTCTCCTAGCACTACTTCTAGACTAACGTGTCTCTCATTGCACTACTTTTTGACTAACGTGTCTCTCTCTCTCTTAGCACTACTTCTAGACTAACGTGTCTCTCTCTCTCTCCTAGCACTACTTCTAGACTAACTTGTCTCTCTCTCCTAGCACTACTTATAGACTAACGTGTCTCTCTCTCTTCTAGCACTACTTCTAGACTAACGTGGCCCTCTCTCCTAGCACTACTTTTAGACTAACGTGTCTCTCTCTCCTAGCACTACTTATTGACTAACGAGTCTCTCTCTCCCAGAACTACTTCTTGACTAACGTGTCTCTCTCTCTCCTAGCCCTACTTCTTGACTAATGTGTCACTCTCTCTCCTAGCACTACTTCTAAACTTACGTGTCTCCCTCTCCTAGCACTACTTTTTGACTAATGTGTGTGTCTCTCTCTCTCCTAGCACTGCTTCTAGACTAACGTGTCTCTCTCTCTCCTAGCACTACTTCTTGACTAACGTGTCTCTCTCTCTCCTAGCACTACTTCTTGACTAACGTCTCTCTCTCTCCTAGCACTACTTCTGGACTAATGTGTCTCTCTCTCCTAGCACTACTTCTTTACTAATGTGTCTCTCTCCTAGCACTACTTCTTGACTAAAGTGTCTCTCTCTATCCTAGAACTACTTTTTGACTAACGTGTCTCTCTCTATCCTAGAACTACTTCTTGACTAAAGTCTCTCTCTCTATCCTTGCACTACTTTATGTTTAACATGTTTCTCTCTCTCCTAGCACTACTTCTTGACTAACGTATCTATCTCTCTGCTAGCACAACTTCTTGACTAACGTGTCTCTCTCTCTCCTAGCACTACTTCTTGACTAATGTGTCTCTCTCTCCTAGCACTACTTTTTGACTAACGTGTCTTTCTCTATCCTAGCACTACTTCTTGACTAATGTGTCTCTCTCTCTCTCCTAGCACTACTTTTAGACTAACGTGTCTCTCTCTCCTAGCTCTACTTCTTGACTAACGTGTCTCTCTGTCCTAGAACTACTTCTTGACTAACGTATCTCTCTTTCTCTTAGCACCACTTCTTGTCTAATGTGTCTCTTTCTTTCCTAGCACTACTTTTAGACTAACGTGTCTCTCTCTCTCCCAGCACTAATTGTTGACGAACGTGTCTCTCTCCACTAGATCTACTTTTTAACTAACGTGTCTCTCTCTCCTAGCACTACTTCTTGACTAACGTGTCTCTCTCTCCTAGCACTACTTCTAAACTAACGTGTCTCTCTCTCTCCTAGCACTACTTCTAGACAAACGTGTCTCTCTCTTCTAGCACTACTTCTTGACTAACGTGTCTATCTCTCTCCTAGCACTACTTTTAGACTAACGTGTCTCTCTCTCCTAGCATTAATTCTTGACTAACGTGTCTTTCTCTATCCAAGCACTACTTCTTGACTAACGTGTCATATTATCCTAGCACTACTTCTTGACTAACGTGTCTCTCTCTCCTAGCACTACTTCTTAACTAATGTGTGTCTCTCTCCTAGCACTACTTCTTGACTAATGTGTGTCTCTCTCCTAGCACTACTTCTTGACTAAAGTTTCTCTTTCTATCCTAGAACTACTTTTGACTAACGTGTCTCTCTCTATTCTAGCACCACTTCTTGACTAAAGTCTCTCTCTATCCTAGCCTTACTTCTTGACTAACATGTTTCCCTCTCCTAGCACTACTTCTTGACTAAAGTGTCTCTATCTTTCTCCTAGCACTACTTCTTGACTAACGTGTCTCTCTCTCCTAGCACTACTTCTTTACTAACGTGTCTCTCTCTCCTAGCACTACTTCTTGACAAACGTGTCTCTCTCTATCCTAGCAAAACTTCCAGACTAACGTGTCCCTCTTTCTCCTAGAACTACTTCTAGGTTAACGTGTCTCGCTCTTTCCTAGCACTACTTCTAGACTAACGTGTCTCGCTCTTTCTTAGCACTACTTCAAGACTAACGTGTCTCTCTCTCCTAGCACTACTTCTAGACAAACTTGTCTCTCTCTCCTAGCACTACTTCTAGCCTAACGTGTGTCTCTCTCCCAGCACTACTTCTAGACTATTGTGTCTCTCTCTCTCTCTCTCCTAGCACTACTTCTAGACTAACGTAACTCTCTATCTCTCCTAGCAATACTTCTAGACTAACGTGTCTCTCTCTCTCCTAGCACTACTTCTAGACTAACGTGTCTCTCTCTCTCCTAGCACTACTTCTAGACTAACGTGTCTCTCTCTCCTAGCAATGCTTCTAGACTAACGTGTCTCTCTCTCCTAGCACTACTTCTAGACTAACGTGTCACTCTCTTTCCTAGCACTACTTCTTGACTAAAGAGTCTCTCTCTCTCCTAGAACTACTTCTTGACTAACGTGTCCCTCTCTCTCCTAGCCCTACTTCTTGACTATCGTGTCTCTCTCTCCTAGCACTAGTTCTAGACTAACGTGTCTCTCTCTCTCCTTGCACTACTTCTAGACTAACGTGTCTCTCTCTCCTAGAATTACTTCTAGACTTACATGTCTCTCTCTCCTAGCATTACTTCTTGACTAATGTGTGTCTCTCTCTCCTAGCACTACATTTGGACTAACGTGTCTCTCTCTCCTAGCACTACTTCTTGACTAACGTGTCCCTCTCTCTCCAAGCACTACTTCTAGACTAACGTGTCTCTCTCTCCTACCACTACTTCTTGACTAACGTGTCTCTCTCTCTTAGTACTACTTCTTGACTAACGTGTCTCTCTCTCTCCTAGAACTACTTCTTGACTATCGTGTCTCTCTCTCCTTGCACTACTTCTTTACTAAGGTGTCTATCTCTCTCCTAGCACTAATTCTTGACTATTGTGTCTCTCTCTCCTATCACTACTTCTTGACTAATGTGTCTCTCTCTCCTAGCACTACTTCTTGACTAAAGAGTCTCTCTCTCCTAGAACTACTTCTAGACTAACGTGTCTCTCTCTCCTAGCACTACTTTTTGACTAACGTGTCTCTCTCTCTTAACACTAATTCTAGACTAACGTGTCCCTCTCTCTCTTAGCACTACTTCTAGACTAACATGTCTCGATCTCTCCTAGCAATACTTCAAGACTAACGTGTCTCTCTGTCCTAGCACTACTTTAAGACTAACGTGTCTTTCTCTCCTAGCACTACTTCTAGACTAACGTGTCTCTCTCTCCTAGCACTACTTTTTGACTAACGTGTCTCTCTCTCTTAGCACTACTTCTAGACTAACGAGTCTCTCTCTCTCCTAGCACTACTTCTAGACTAACGTGTTTCTCTCTCTCCTAGCACTACTTATAGACTAACGTGTCTCTCTCTCTTCTAGCACTACTTCTAGACTAACGTTCCCCTCTCTCCTAGCACTACTTTTAGACTAACGTGTCTCTCTCTCCTAGCACTAATTCTAGACTAACGTGTCTCTCTCTCTCCTATCACTACTTATTGACTTACG
>CAXITT010000910.1:21326-33074 GCA_964033795.1 Lymnaea stagnalis | reverse complement strand
TCTCTCCTAGCACTACTTCTAGACTAACGTGTCTATCTATCCTAGCACTACTTCTAGACTTACGTGTCTCCCTCTGCTAGCACTACTTTTTGACTAATGTGTGTGTCTCTCTCTCTCTCCTAGCACTAATTTTAGACTAACGTGTCTCTCTCTCTCCTAGCACTACTTCTTGACCAACGTGTCTCTCTCTCTCCTAGCAATACTTCTTGACTAACGTCTCTCTCTTAGCACTACTTCTAGACTAACGTGTCTCTCTCTCTCTCCTAGAACTACTTCTAGACTAACGTGTCTCTCTCTCTCCTAGCACTACTTCTAGACTAACGTGTCTCTCTCTCTTCTAGCACTACTTCTAGACTAACGTGTCCCTCTCTCCTAGCACTACTTTTAGACTAACGTGTCTCTCTCTCCTAGCACTAATTCTAGACTAACGTGTCTCTCTCTCTCCTAGCACTACTTATTGACTAACGAGTCTCTCTCTCCCAGAACTACTTCTTGAAAAACGTGTCTCTCTCTCTCCTAGCCCTACTTCTTGACTAACGTGTCACTCTCTCTCCTAGCACTACTTCTAGACTAACGTGTCTCTCTCTCTCTCTCCTAGCACTACTTCTAGACTAACGTGTCTATCTATCCTAGCACTACTTCTAGACTTACGTGTCTCCCTCTGCTAGCACTACTTTTTGACTAATGTGTGTGTCTCTCTCTCTCTCCTAGCACTAATTTTAGACTAACGTGTCTCTCTCTCTCCTAGCACTACTTCTTGACCAACGTGTCTCTCTCTCTCCTAGCAATACTTCTTGACTAACGTCTCTCTCTCTCTCTCCTAGCACTACTTCTAGACTAACGTGTCTCTCTCTCCTAGCACTACTTTTTGACTAACATGTCTCTCTCTCTTAACACTAACTCTAGACTAACTTGTCCCTCTCTCTCCTAGCTTTACTTCTAGACTAACGTGTCTCGCTCTCTCCTAGCACTACTTCTAGACTAACGTGTCTCTCTCTCTCATAGCACTACTTATAGACTAACGTGTCTCTCTTTCCTAGCACTGCTTCTAGACTAACGTGTCTCTCTCTCTCCTAGCACTACTTCTATACTATTGTGTCACTCTTTCTCCTTGCACTACTTCTTGACTAAAGAGTCTCTCTCTCCTAGAACTACTTCTTGACTAACGTGTCTCTCACTCTCCTAGACCTACTTCTTGACTATCGTGTCTCTCTCTCCTAGCACTACTTCTTGACTAGTGTGTCTCTCTCTCTCCTAGCTATACTTTTAGACTAACGTGTCTCTCTCTCCTAGCTCTACTTCTTGACTAACGTGTCTCTCTCTCCTAGCACTACTTCTTGACTAACGTGTCTCTCTCTCCAAGCACTACTTCTAGACTAACGTGTCTCTCTCTCATACCACTACTTCTTGACTAACGTGTCTCTCTTAGTACTACTTCTTGACTAACGTGTCCCTCTCTCTCCTAGCACTACTTCTTGTCTAACGTGTCTCTCTCTCCTAGCACTACTTCTTGACTAACGTGTCTCTCTTTCCTAGCACTACTTCTTGACTAACGTGTCTATCTCTCTCCTAGCACTAATTTTTGAATATTGTGTCTCTCTCTCCTAGCAATACTTCTTGACTAATGTGTCTCTCTCTCCTAGCACTACTTCTTGACTAAAGAGTCTCTCTCTCCTAGCACTACTTCTAGACTAACGTGTCTCTCTCTCCTAGCACTACTTTTTTACTAACGTATTTCTCTCTCTTAACACTAATTCTAGACTAACGTGTCCCTCTCTCTCCTAGCACTACTTCTAGACTAACGTGTCTCGCTCTCTCCTAGCAATACTTCACGACTAACGTGTCTCTCTCTCCTAGCACTACTTCAAGACTAACGTGTCTTTCTCTCCTAGCACTACTTCTAGACTAACGTGTCTCTCTCTCCTAGCACTACTTTTTGACTAACGTGTCTTTCTCTCTTAGCACTACTTCTAGCCTAACGTGTCTCTCTCTCTCCTAGCACTACTTCTAGACTAACGTGTCTCTCTCTCTCTCCTAGCACTCCTTCTAGACTAACGTGTCTCTCTCTCTCCCAGCACTACTTATAGACTAACGTGTCTCTCTCTCTTATAGCACTACTTCTAGACTAACGTGCCCCTCTCTCCTAGCACTACTTATTGACTAACGAGTCTCTCTCTCCCAGAACTACTTCTTGACTAACGTGTCTCTCTCTCTCCTAGCCCTACTTCTTGACTAACGTGTCTCTCTCTCTCCTAGCACTACTTCTTGACTAACGTGTCTCTCTCTCTCCTAGCACTACTTCTTGACTAACGTGTCTCTCTCTCTCCTAGCACTACTTCTTGACTAACGTGTCTCTCTCTCTCCTAGCACTACTTCTTGACTAACGTGTCTCTCTCTCTCCTAGCACTACTTCTTGACTAACGTGTCTCTCTCTCTCCTAGCACTACTTCTTGACTAACGTGTCTCTCTCTCTCCTAGCACTACTTCTTGACTAACGTGTCTCTCTCTCTCCTAGCACTACTTCTTGACTAACGTGTCTCTCTCTCTCCTAGCACTACTTCTTGACTAACGTGTCTCTCTCTCTCCTAGCACTACTTCTTGACTAACGTGTCTCTCTCTCTCCTAGCACTACTTCTTGACTAACGTGTCTCTCTCTCTCCTAGCACTACTTCTTGACTAACGTGTCTCTCTCTCTCCTAGCACTACTTCTTGACTAACGTGTCTCTCTCTCTCCTAGCACTAATTCTTGACTAACGTGTCTCTCTCTCTCCTAGCACTACTTCTTGACTAACGTGTCTCTCTCTCTCCTAGCACTACTTCTAGACTAACGTGTCTCTCTCTCTCCTAGCACTACTTCTAGACTAACGTGTCTCTCTCTCTCCTAGCACTACTTCTAGACTAACGTGTCTCTCTCTCTCCTAGCACTACTTATAGACTAACGTGTCTCTCTCTCTTCTAGCACTACTTCTAGACTAACGTGTCCCTCTCTCCTAGCACTACTTTTAGACTAACGTGTCTCTCTCTCCTAGCACTAATTCTAGACTAACGTGTCTCTCTCTCTCCTAGCACTACTTATTGACTAACGAGTCTCTCTCTCCCAGAACTACTTCTTGAAAAACGTGTCTCTCTCTCTCCTAGCCCTACTTCTTGACTAACGTGTCACTCTCTCTCCTAGCACTACTTCTAGACTAACGTGTCTCTCTCTCTCTCTCTCTCCTAGCACTACTTCTAGACTAACGTGTCTATCTATCCTAGCACTACTTCTAGACTTACGTGTCTCCCTCTGCTAGCACTATTTTTTGACTAATGTGTGTGTCTCTCTCTCTCTCCTAGCACTAATTTTAGACTAACGTGTCTCTCTCTCTCCTAGCACTACTTCTTGACCAACGTGTCTCTCTCTCTCCTAGCACTACATCTTGACTAATGTGTCTCTCATTTCTAGCACTACTTCTTGACTAATGTGTCTCTCTCCTAGCACTACTTCTTGACTAAAGTCTCTCTCTCTATCCTTGCACTACTTCATGTTTAACATGTTTCTCTCTCTCCTAGCACTTTTTATTGACTAACGTATCTATCTCTCTGCTAGTACATCTTCTTGACTAATGTGTCTCTCTCTCTCCTAGCACTACTTCTTGACTAAAATCTCTCTCTATCCTAACACTACTTTATGACTAACATGTCTCTCTCTCTCCTAGCACTACTTCTTGATTAACGTGTCTCTCTCTCTTTCTCCTAGCACTACTTCTAGACTAACGTGTCTCTCTCTCTCCTAGCACTACTTCTAGACTAACGTGTCTCTCTCTCTCCTAGCACTACTTCTTGACTAACGTGTCTCTCTCTCCTAGCACTACTTCTTGACTAACGTGTCTCTCTCTCCTAGCACTACTTCTTGACTAACGTGTCTCTCTCTCCTAGCACTACTCTCCTAGCACTACTTTTAGACTAACGTGTCTCTCTCTCCTAGCACTAATTCTAGACTAACGTGTCTCTCTCTCTCCTAGCACTACTTATTGACTAACGAGTCTCTCTCTCCCAGAACTACTTCTTGAAAAACGTGTCTCTCTCTCTCCTAGCCCTACTTCTTGACTAACGTGTCACTCTCTCTCCTAGCACTACTTCTAGACTAACGTGTCTCTCTCTCTCTCCTAGCACTACTTCTAGACTTACGTGTCTCCCTCTGCTAGCACTATTTTTTGACTAATGTGTGTGTCTCTCTCGCTCTCCTAGCACTAATTTTAGACTAACGTGTCTCTCTCTCTCCTAGCACTACTTCTTGACCAACGTGTCTCTCTCTCTCCTAGCACTACTTCTTGACTAATGTGTCTCTCATTTCTAGCACTACTTCTTGATTATTTTGTCTCTCTCCTAGCACTACTTCTTGACTAAAGTCTCTCTCTCTATCCTTGCACTACTTCATGTTTAACATGTTTCTCTCTCTCCTAGCACTACTTCTTGACTAACGTATCTATCTCTCTTCTAGCACATCTTCTTGACTAATGTCTCTCTCTCTCTCCTAGCACTACTTCTTGACTAAAATCTCTCTCTATCCTAACACTACTTCTTGACTAACGTGTCTCTCTCTCTTTCTCCTAGCACTACTTCTAGACTAACGTGTCTCTCTCTCTCCTAGCACTACTTCTAGACTAACGTGTCTCTCTCTCTCCTAACACTACTTCTTGACTAACGTGTCTCTCTCTCCTAGCACTACTTCTTGACTAACGTGTCTCTCTCTCCTAGCACTACTTCTTGACTAACGTGTCTCTCTCTCCTAGCACTACTTCTAGACTAACGTGTCTCTCTCTCTCCTAGCACTACTTCTTGACTAACGTGTCTCTCTCTCTCCTAGCACTACTTCTTGACTAACTGGTCTCTCTCTCCTAGCACTACTTCTAGACTAACGCGTCTCTCTCTCTCCTAGCACTCTTTCTAGACTAACGTGTCTCTCTCTCTCCTAGCACTACTTCTTGACTAACGTGTCTCTCTCTCTCCTAACACTACTTCTTGACTAACGTGTCTCTCTCTCCTAGCATTACTTCTTGACTAACGTGTCTCTCTATCTCCTAGCACTCCTAACAACCAACCAACACACATACCTTTTATATCACTCCCCAAACAACTCAGCATGCACAAGTCAATAACACGAACTGACCTCACGCTCTGACCTCCCGCTCTGACCTCACGCTCTGACCTCACGCTCTGACCTCACCCTCTGACCTCACGCTCTGACCTCACACTCTGACCTCACGCTCTGACCTCACGCTCTGACATCACGCTCTGACCTCACGCTCTGACCTCACGCTCTGACCTCACGCTCTGACCTCACGCACTGACCTCACGCTCTGACCTCACACTCTGACCTCACGCTCTTACGTCACAACTTACAATTCACAAAAGATTCTCACGATCAACAGCTCCACTACCCAATATTCACAACTATCTAGCTCACAACACTGAGCACTGCCTCTCTACAACACCACTTGGAAATGTGTCTCTTCGAGCACCAATTGTCACTAAATATTTTCCAGCACCACTAAGCACTCCCTGACTTCTAGCAAAACTGAATTATGCCCCTTCAAGCACCACTGTGCACTGCCTCTATTTCAGAACCACTGGACACTAAATCAAATATCAACAGGTTAGACAACAGCGATCTGACTTGCCTTCATTGCACGCTTGCCCAGTAGATACTAGCGAGGACTTCATGTTCACACTGGATGTTGTAGGGGAGGCCAGGGCATAACGAGAATCCTACTTTTAGACAATGTTATATGGCACTGACAAACAGATGAAGCTCTTATCGTTATTTGATCGAAAGAAAATTTTGCCGACGTAAAATTGAGCGATGAAATTTGATCGTACGTAATTTCGGTCGAATCTTTTTTTCAGTTCACACGTAAAACTTTCGTCAAATTTCTTTTCTAAAAACGCTGTACTATATAGTATAATAAAATAATGCGTTCAAAAATTATTTTGAAACAAAATGAAAAAATATAATATTTTCAGAACAATAAGAAGATCCACAAAAACCATGGAATACGTTACCTTTCAGTTTCACTCAAATCTTAACGTTTCTCCTGTTTTGACAACAAATTATGAATGAGCCTATCACCAAGCATCTGTTATTTTTATAGGCCGATGAAAACATGTACAGGGACGGTAACTAGGAAGTGATATTAACGGAACTTGGCGACAGCCAATGAATACAGCTGCGTTTTTTGTCTTTCAATCCTAACATATTGTCAAGTGCAAAAATCGCCTACTGTACATCCTTGGGTCTGAGAGAGAGATTATTTAAAAAAAGAAACGATTTTCAATTGCTAAAGAATGACCACTTCATAACTAAGTTTTGGAATTTTTACATCTATTATTGGCCATGACATTAGTGGTATATGTTTTGGAAGAACAATTAATCATTCTCTAGCTATCTCCGCTCAAATGAGTCTATATGCTTAATTTTCTTTTAATCTTCTCCGTCTTTCTCTCTGTCTTTCTCTCTCTGTCACTCTCTCACTGTCTCTCTCTCTAACTGTCTCTGTCTTACATTCTCTCTCTCACAGTATCTCTCACTTGTTCTCTATCTCACTCTCTCTCACTCTCACAATGAGTTTACCGCACCGTGTGACACCAACCCTAGCTACGCCACTGAAATTTGGTCAGCTCAAGTAACAATCCTACATACATTAATTAAAAGTTTTATTTACTCAAGGGTTTGTCTTAAGCAACCACGAAACTTAATCTAATCAAACTTTAAAAAAAAAGAGAAGAATGCAGTGAGCTCATGGATATTTTAAAAATATTTGTTTAACTACGCATCGTTGCGAGACCATGATTGGAAAATCTGGCATCTCCATAAAGTTTCCATCTACGAAGGCAATAAGATATTTCATCTCTAAAAACAAAATACACAGTGCGAGACGTTCATTTTTAACACCGGTTATTACAATCGGCCGTGTTATAGAACACAATATCTAGATTTTTTGCAAGAAAAATAATATCTTCTTTTGGCAAAGAAGAATTTTTTTACCCTGCGTCGTGTCCTGTCTCGTGTCCTGTCTCGTGTCCTGTCTCTTGTCCTTTTTCATGTCCTGTCTCATGTCCTTCCCATGTCCTTCCCGCGTCCATTATCGTATCCTTTCTCGTGTTCTGTCTCGTTTTCTTTCTTGTGTCCTGTCTCATGTCCTGTCTTATGTCCTGTCTCATGTCCTGTCTCGTGTTCTGTATCATGTCATGTCTCATGTCCTGTCTCATGTCCTTCTCGTGTCCTTCTCGTGTCCTGTCTCGTGACCTGCCTTGTGTCATGTCCCATGTCCTGTCCCATGTCCTGTCTCGTGTCCTGTCTATGTCCCATTTTTTGAGACAGGTTAATCGTCATCTAGGAATAAAGATTTCGCAAACTCTAAAAATCTGAAGACGCCTCGAACATTTTGTCCAGCTGAAAATAAACCCAAAGGAATCCTAGTAAGGATTGGAAAACACATGGAGTTGCACGTGTTCTCAGTACAGCAGTGTAATATGTGGGTGGTCGTGGCTATGTCATGATACAAAGGTTCTGGTTCTGGTTCTGGTAATGTTTCGTTGCTGCATCCATGTACTGGCAGTTTTGCAACGGTGTTTCATAATGAACAATCTTCTGCTGACATTTGAGTGATAAGACCAAATACAATACATAATTTGAAATAGAGATAGATTTAATTTTTCATTTTGTTCTCACATTTCAAATGAGTAGACCCTTATTTAATGTAATATTTATTTTTAAAATGTTCATTAAAAACATGAGCATCATCCCTATTGTAGTGATTGGATATTGTGTGTCAGAAGTGGTGAAATGAAGGTTATAATGAAAGACTTCTGCAATAAGTTTCTGACAGCTATTTTTTGATGATATTGTGTAGGGTGTTAGTTTGGTCTTCAACGTTCCATTTCAGTTTTTATTGGTTCTCACATGAACGTCTTTCCCGTGCGTGGTGTGTAAGAAAGCATTGCATGGGAACATTGTGTTGTGTGTTATGTGTAAGATAGCAATGCATGGTACCATTGTGTTGCGTGTTATGTGTAAGATAGCATTGCATAGGAACATTGTGTTGAGTGTTATGTGTAAGATAGCATTGCATAGGAATATTGTGTTGAATGTTATGTGTAAGATAGCATTGCATGGAAATATTGTGTTGAATGTCATGTGTAAGATAGCATTGCATGGGAACATTGTGTTGAGTGTTATGTGTAAGATAGCATTGCATGGGAACATTGTGTTGAGTGTAATGTGTTAGATAGCATTGCATAGGACCATTGTGTTGAGTGTTATGTGTAAGATAGCATTGCATGGGAACATTGTGTTGAGTGTTACATGTAAGATAGCATTGCATGGGAACATTGTGTTGAGTGTTATGTGAAAGATAGCATTGCATCGGACATTTTGTTAAGTGTTATGTGTAAGATATCATTGCATGGGAACATTGTGTGTGAGTGTTTTGTGTAAGATAGCATTGCATGTGAATAGTGTGTTGAGTGTTATGTGTAAGATAGCATTGCATGGGAACAGTGTGTGTGAGTGTTATGTGTATGATAACATTGCATTGGAACATTGTGTTGAGTGTTGTGTTTAAGGTAATTTTTTAAGACGTTACATTGTATTGAGTGTTAAGTGCAAGACAGCTTTGCTCACTTCATGGGATCATTTGTGTGGCTTAAAAGACAGCTTTGCTCACTTCATGGGATCATTTGTGTGGCTTAAAAGACAGCTGTGCTCACTTCATGGGATCATCTGTGTGGCTTAAAGACAGCTTTGCTCACTTCATGGGATCATTTGTGTGGCTTAAAAGACAGCTTTGCTCACTTCATGGGATCATTTGTGTGGCTTAAAAGACAGCTGTGCTCACTTCATGGGATCATTTGTGTGGCTTAAAAGACAGATGTGCTCACTTCATGGGATCATTTGTGTGGCCTAAAAGACAGCTTTGCTCACTTCATGGGATCATTTGTGTCGCTTAAAAGACAGCTTTGCTCACTTCATGGGATCATTTATGTGGCTTAAAAGACAGCTTTGCTCACTTCATGGGATCAATTGTGTGGCTTAAAAGACAGCTTTGCTCACATCATGGGATCATTTGTGTGGCTTAAAAGACAGCTTTGCTCACATCATGGGATCATTTGTGTGGCTGAAAAGACAGCTTTGCTCACTTCATGGGATCATTTGTGTGGGTTAAAAGAAAGTGGCGTAGAAAAGAGTTGCGTAGAAAAGAGTGGCTTAGAATAGATGCTAGTTGAAATGTTAATTTATTCTTAAAAGTAAAATCTCCCCCTCCCCCCCGGCGGATAAAACTCAACATTTGAATAAATGAGTCAGAGAATCAAATTTCAGGTTACATTCATTGGATCAGTGTTGTAGCCTAGGGCAAGTACCTTTTTCATGGGGCAAACAAATTACATTCATTGGATCAGTGTTGTAGCCTAGGGCAAGTACCTTCCTCATGGGGCAAACAAGTTACATTCATTGGATCAGTGTTGTAGCCTAGGGCAAATACCTTCCTCATGGGGCAAACAAGTTACATTTATTGGATCAGTGTTGTAGCCTAGGGCAAGTACCTTCCTCATGGGGCAAACAAGTTACATTCATTGGATCAGTGGCGTAGCCTAGGGCAAGTACCTTCCTCATGAGGCAAACAAGTTACATTTATTGGATCAGTGTTGTAGCCTAGGGCAAGTACCTTCCTCATGGGGCAAACAAGTTACATTCATTGGATCAGTGTTGTAGCCTAGGGCAAGTACCTTCCTCATGGGGCAAACAAGTTACATTCATTGGATCAGTGTTGTAGCCTAGGGCAAGTACCTTCCTCATGGGGCAAACAAGTTACATTCATTGGATCAGTGTCGTAGCCTAGGGCAAGTACCTTCCTCATGGGGCAAACAAGTTACATTCATTGGATCAGTGTTGTAGTCTAGGGCAAGTACCTTTATCATGGGGCAAACAAGTTACATTCATTGGATCAGTGTTGTAGTCTAGGGCAAGTACCTTTATCATGGGGCAAACAAGTTACATTCATTGGATCAGTGGCGTAGCCTAGGGCAAGTACCTTCCTCATGGGGCAAACAAGTTACATTCATTGGATCAGTGGCGTAGCCTAGGGCAAGTACCTTTATCATGGGGCAAACAAGTTACATTCATTGGATCAGTGGCGTAGCCTAGGGCAAGTACCTTCCTCATGGGGCAAACAAGTTACATTCATTGGATCAGTGTTGTAGTCTAGGGCAAGTACCTTCCTCATAGGGCAAACAAGTTACATTCATTGGATCAGTGTTGTAGCCTAGGGCAAGTACCTTGCTCATAGGGAAAACAAGTTACATTCATTGGATCAGTGTTGTAGCCTAGGACAAGTACCTTGCTCATGGGGCAAACAAGTTACATTCATTGGATCAGTGTTGTAGCCTAGGGCAAGTACCTTCCTCATAGGGCAAACAAGTTACATTCATTGGATCAGTGTTGTAGCCTAGGACAAGTACCTTGCTCATGGGGCAAACAAGTTACATTCATTGGATCAGTGTTGTAGCCTAGGGCAAGTACCTTCCTCATGGGGCAAACAAGTTACATTCATTGGATCAGTTGTGTAGCCTAGGGCAAGTACCTTCCTCTTAGGGCAAACAAGTTACATTCATTGGATTAGTGGCGTAGCCCAGGGCAAGGACCTCCCTCATGGGCCAACAATTTACATTCTTTGGATCAGTGTCGTAGCCCAGGGCAAGTACCTCGCTCATGGGCCAACAAGTTACATTTATTGGATCAGTGGTGTTGCCTAGGGCAAGTACCTCCCTCATGGGCCAGAAAGTTACATTCATTGGGCCAGTGGCGTAGCTTAGGGCAGTACCTCCCTCGTGGAACAACAAGTTACTTTCATTGGATCAGTAGCGTAGCTTAGGTCAATTACCTCTCTCATGGGTTAACAAGTTACATTCATTGGATCAGTGTTGTAGCCTAGGACAAGTACCTTGCTCATGGGGCAAACAAGTTACATTCATTGGATCAGTGTTGTAGTCTAGGGCAAGTACCTTCCTCATGGGGCAAACAAGTTACATTCATTGGATCAGTGTTGTAGCCTAGGACAAGTACCTTGCTCATGGGGCAAACAAGTTACATTTATTGGATCAGTTGTGTAGCAAGGGCAAGTACCTCCCTCTTAGGGCCAACAAGTAACATTCATTGGATTAGTGGCGTAGCCCAGGGCAAGGACCTCCCTCATGGGCCAACAATTTACATTCTTTGGATCAGTGTCGTAGCCCAGGGCAAGTACCTCGCTCATGGGCCAACAAGTTACATTTATTGGATCAGTGGTGTTGCCTAGGGCAAGTACCTCCCTCATGGGCCAGAAAGTTACATTCATTGGGCCAGTGGCGTAGCTTAGGGCAGTACCTCCCTCGTGGAACAACAAGTTACTTTCATTGGATCAGTAGCGTAGCTTAGGTCAATTACCTCTCTCATGGGTTAACAAGTTACATTCATTGGACCAGTGGCGTAGCTTAGGGCAAGTACCTCCCCTTGCAATGATTTTTATAACTATTTGGTTATGAGAGTGTTGGACTGCCATCAACATTCTTCCGATTAAAAAGACACAGAGATTTTGTGTCAATAAAACAGTGAGTTGAATCGATCATTGGAAAATGAACCTATCAAGTAAAAAAGAAATGTAAATGATAAAACAAATTTGCTAAAATAAAAAAGTGCAATTTTTATCACATTCACCCACATTCTCTCTTTCT
>CAXITT010000909.1:239850-264913 GCA_964033795.1 Lymnaea stagnalis | reverse complement strand
GGGGGGGGGGGGGGGGGGGGGGGGGGGGGGATCACTATAAATTGTGATTCTTATAAAGTGCGTTACTTGAATGAATGTTTAGTCAAATTCTCAGACCACCTCCAAAGAAAAAAAAAATGCTCGAAATTTATTAAGGATTTACGTTAGTTAAAAAAAATATATGTTACAATAATCCAATAAAACAACTGTTTAGAACCAGTCTCTCATTAGCGATATTAAATTGATACACCCCACCCGAAAAGAGCGCGTCCGCCGGAAGGTTAATTAAGGCAATGTGCATTGGACGCCACAGTGCCAATTTTTTTTTCATGGATTCTGATAATTCCATGCCCTTAACACCCCCCCCCCCAAATCATCCCCCCATAAAAAATGGAACTGAAATTAGCTCTAATAGGATACAATTTTCTGAAAGAAACAATGAATTCAGGTATATGGCAAACTCAACTAGCTGCCGCTCTAGATTCTGAACTTGTGCAAAAACATTGTTGGGAGAAGTGAGCCCCTCCTCACTTTTGCCAAGAGCCATCATTGTCCTTGATTTCTGCCCACCTCCCCTAATCAAAATGACAGTGTCTGATTTCTGCCCACCTCCCCTAATCAAAATGACTGTCTGATTTCTGCCCACCTCCGCTAATTAAAATGACAGTGTCTGATTTCTGCCCACCTCCCCTAATCAAAATGACAGTGTCTGCAGCTTTTTAGCGACAAAATAACAATACCTGATGTTGGCAGTTAAAATGATTATTTTGAAAACACAATATATAATTGTCCTTTACTCTTGTATATGTAGTTGGCTAAGATTGCAGGGACTTATTAGGGGGCAAAAAGGAGACCCTCAGGGATGTTACAACAGGAATAAATGTTAAGTTTATGCTGAGCAAAAGTGACACAGTTATAACTGGCTGAGGTCACCATTATGCCTAACATTGGCACTGATAGACGCACTGCCCAGTGGGGTAGCTAGGGTTACAGCTGCCCTGGTCAGCCAAGATTTTTGCCGCCCACATAAAAAAAAATGTCTCACTTCATGAAATAAAAAAAGGGAACCCAGTGCGGACCACCCCCTTCTACGCCACTGGCAATGAACCCACTCCCTCAGAAGAAATTTGTCTGAAAGAAACACTGCTGACTTCTTCCCCCCCCGCAAGTCATGCTAAGCGTTCAAGAAGTTTTATTTAAGACATGAATTGTTCATTTCAGATTCTTGTTAACATATTTTTCTGAAACAATTTTTTGCCATCAGACAAGAGGGCAGACTTTTGCTGTTGTTACTTTTTAAAGCAATGCTCAATTCATGGCACTGAGTTGGTCACTCATCTCTTCACTATATTTTTCAATGACATCAGTTAACAAAATTTCAACCTCTTAGAATCAGGGAGTTAGTAACAGCCAGTTAGTATTTTTAGGAAGACCAGCTTTGATATTTGAGTTCCAAGAATATCAACAGCTGTATTATTGCTCAGTGTTTAAAAAAATAAAATTCAGCCCAATAAAAAGAAATATATATTTACTACTAACACAAAATAAATTTATTTCCGCTCTAATATTACACAACAAAATTCCATTTTACAAAATCAAGTTTATTGGTTCCTTATGTCATGCACATCATCATGGTACTGGTACACTGAGTACAACTCTAGTTAATTCACATAGGTTTAAAAAAAAAAGGGGGAGAGCACGCACATGAAAGTTTTATTAATATTGTGTGGGGAATCACAAACTGAATTGAAACAATGGATAAACTAGGCTTGACAATCAGTTATAATATTTAATTCTTAAAATATTCTTTTAAATGGTCTGATTCTGATGTTAGATGTGAGCATATTTCATTTTTATGAGTGTAGAGGTAAGAAATATCTACTTGGTAAAAAAAAAGTTGTTTACAAATGTTCTCAATAATATAAGAAATATTAGACTTGATATCACATGATTTACTGGAATAAAAAAAAATAAAAGTGAATTTGCATTATTATTATTATACACTTGTAATACATCTCCAAACAGTAAGCATTTAAATATAAAAAAAAGGCTTGCATGGCATGTTGGTCAGAGTTGTTTTTCTCTCAAATCACTAATGTTTTTATGCACCTTTCTTGTTTTGTGTTGACATTTTTGAAAGAGGAATTGTGACTGGAGTTTAAAAAAAATCAAAATGATTTCATTTCATTGAGTTTTTAAAGCCATTACAAATTTTATCACAGAATTAAGTAAAAAGATACTGAATATAGAACAGAGCCCTCAAAAATAAGCAACTTGAATCTCAAACTTTGTTATTAATTAAATAAAATCTAAAGAAACGTTATCTTGAAAGGGAGGAATTTATTTTCTCTTTAAAGCAACACATCTGCTGGAAAGTGTTCATCACTATTTGGTCAAATCCATCTGTTAAAATTCAATGCACTTCACCAAAGAATTTGTGCTTCTCCAATTTAAAAAAAAAGGCTCATCAATTAAAAGAATATTTAGAGCGGAGAAGTAATGCAGAACTCATAGTCTATTTTTGTAAAGTAAATAGAACAAGCGGCTAATCTACAAAAGAAAGAAGCATTTACCAAATAAGTTTACTTTGCATTTCAGATAAAATAGAGTTCATAGAAAAGTTTGAAAGTACTAACAGTATTTGTTCAGGTGAAATAAAATTGATACAGTGTGGACTCCAAGCAAGCTCAAAATAGAAAATATTTAAGGGTAATTTTATTTGTGTTACTTGAGTAGTACAGTGAAACCTGGAAATAAGACCAACCCTCGGGCTGCAGCAATAGTGTTGTATTTGCAGGTTCAGACAGTTTAATTATTGTTTTGTGTGGGGGTGAGCTACCATATATGCTCCGAAATTGCAATTTCAAGATTTCACTTTAATTTTATTTTTAAACTGTAATTGCTAAGCAATTGAAACTCATGAAAGCTGCAAAGTAATTCAAATTCAATTTAAATTCAAAGTAAAGAAATATTATTTGAGTCAGATATAGCAAACATTCAAATTGGTAGCAGCATTTGCTTTATACTTTATATGATTATTGAAAAGAAGAGGCTTTAAATTTTTTACTTCTACTTCGAACATTGTTGATTTTACACCTCAAACAATGTGCTTCTAAATAATAATATAACAATAGTTTAAGCTTATCATGTTCATATGGAACATGAAAAGAATTCCTTTGTACACAGTATGTCATTTATTAAAAATAATTTAATATATAATTTGAGCAGACAGAGCTAATAAATAATTTCTTTTTATATTTTTGAAAAGAGTTTTTAATACAATTAAATGATCATTTTATTTAAAGGAAACTGATGTAATCTAATCCAAAGCCAAGGTACAACACATATTGCAATAGAGGACTGGTATTAAATAAAGCTTACAGTGAATCATTATGTCCATGCACTAAAAAAACTAACAATTTCAGGCTAAGATGTCCCCAAAGACCTTAATATGATACAAAATATCATCAAAAAATTTTCTATCATCATTATTCAGCAAGCAGTGAAAATGTATAGACTATATATTCTTTTTTAAAAATTAAATTCTACAAGTTATCAATAAGGAATTGCTCTTTATTAACAAGTTAATATTTAATTCATTTCAGACTCTTCCTGACAAATTAACCAAAGAAATGTTACTGCCTTTCATAGCTGATCAAAATACCTTCATTTTTTTTCTAATACAAGACTAGAGGACTAACTGAAATTTTAATTCTGTACTTTTAAAACCTTTGTCATGGTTAATTGTCTTATTATTTATTGGTTATCGTAAGACACGGGCATGAAATAAGCCAACATAAAAATTTAACTTAAACAAAGAAAAGAGAAATGTTTAAAATGATCAACACATTAGCCATTAAACTGAAATACTTTGTTAATAAATGAAATTTATCATACAACAGATCTTAATTAAAGTACTCTTTAAAGTGAAATATTCACAGTAAAATATAAGAAAAAAAACATTTTAAACAAAAAAACACATGGCATATTTTATTCAAACCAAAACATACTTTTTAGGTAAACTCACTTTGTACTATGGCAACAGTCTCACAACATTGTTCTTATCTCAAGTGACGGTAACAGATCAAGTGAATACTATTTAAAGAAAAAACAAAATCCAACCCTTTGAATAACAATTTCTCATTTCTTATATTGTTACTGATATGCCAAACAGTCAATGAAAATATATGTGTGTGTACAATTCTGCTTTACCGAGATTAAATTTTTATGTATATTAAAGTTCAATATTTGCAAAAAAGTATTACAGAAGCATGAATAATTGCAATTGATTCTATTATCATCTTGGAGAATAAGTATATCATGTCATTTGAAATATAACTGCAATTGATGCACATTTACATTTTACTGAATTAGCCTGTGAAATATGGTGATGTGTTCAATTAAATTAAAAAGATTTTTTTTACCTTGATTTACAATAACATTTATTATTATTATTTTCGTTTGTGAATTATTTGGTTTTACAATGGCAATGTAATTATCTACACAATAAAAGAAAAGTAAAGTTAATATCAAACTTAGGTGGAGCCGACATAATTATTAGCTAAATTAATGTGAGTTAGAACAGAAGATTGTGAAAAAACATGGAAAAATGTTAACCGCAGGTGAAACATGTTCACTGTCCATCTAAACACAATTATAATTATAATCAGTCAGCCATGTGCTTGTGCTCATAAGAAAAAAATAAAACATCACTAACAATTTTTGTTAATTGCAGCACTCATAATTAAATATAGATAATACTTCATTAAACTCTTTTGGAGTTGGGAAAAAATTTCACTAATTACTGAAAAGTAATGTATGCTAAACTAATAAAAATGTCAAGTCAAATAGATACATTGCTTAAATTGATTGCTAAGAGCAAGAAAATAATAAAATCAAAATGTGCTGAATTATATTTTTAACATTACCAATATTCAAACTTGCACAATGCTCGTATCACAATCAGAGCCACCTTCACTCTCATCCAAGTCAGCAGTAGGTCTACTTCTTATTGAGCTCTGTGACTGCAGTTGTTGCAGGCTTGCTCTGACGTTCTCAAGCCTGGTTGCATCTTCCATTGATGTACTTAGTTGTTCAGGTGTGTCATAGCCTCGACTGGAGCCATTAGAGCCTCCTTGTGGGCTGATAGAGAGGGAGGAGCTATCAACAAGGCGCAGGCGTTCCAGGTGTACAGACAAATCACGTTCTGTGGTGGCAGAATTTGGAGGACTTTCTGATGGGGTCATTGGCGTTTGGGGGGTGTTATGAGGTGTTGGGGGCGACAATGACTGGTGGTCACCAGATCGATCAACCTGCTGTATTGGAATAGAGTGACGTGCTACTGTACTCGGTCCACCACTATTTTCATGTCCATCTGCACCTGGCCGATCAGAGTCAATACCAGAAGATTCACTTAAAATTTTCAAGCCTGCTACACCTTTACGACCAGCAAGATTGATGAGATCACGCTTGATCCTTCTTTTCTTGGTTCGGTCATTTCTTCTGGATTGAACCATGTTCATAAGGTCAATAATGTAGACATAGCCAGCAATAAGTAACTCACATGAGGAATGTCCAGCTTTGTGATAAATCTCTAGCTCTCTAGAAGTGCGATCATCATACTGCCACCATCCATTCACACCTTCATAGAACCAGCTGTAGCCATCATCAAATGTCAAAGGTTGATCAAGGTCATCACGCCTCACTAGATTTGGGCGACAGAAAAAGTCTGGTGGAATTTGTTGTCTGCACAATGCACAGCGTTTACTTCTACTAGCAACTCCTTTGACACACAGGAAGCAGAAAATATGACGACAAGGCAACTGCACAGGATAAATGCATGTCTGAAGGCACACAGGGCATTCCAGGACCTCTGCTGTCCCATCTAAAAAATAAAATAGAATAATTTTGATGTCATTATTAATTTTAAATCCACTCATATACTCAATATGGACTATGAAGGGTATTACTAGAAGCTTGTCCTAGATAATAATATCCCATACAAGTTTATATATAATTAACTAAGCAGACCGTTATTTATAAAGCTCATATAAGGAAACATGAATTAAGGGCCATCAGTACTTGATTCTAGATAGCAGACATTTTCATTAAGATTGGTCTAGATCCATCCACCCATGCAGGAGCCTTTGTTTGAACTATATTTATATAGATCATATAAGAAAAAAAAAAAATTTGGGCCCAAGGACCCAAAAGGAATATTTTGTAAAGTTGAAACCTCTTCCCCCCTATTTCATTCTGGATAATGATGGACATGTGTGCCAAGTTTGGTCCACATCCATCAATCCATGTAGAGATGTATGCTGAACAAATAGACCAATTTTCAATTTCATATACATATAACATATACATTTACCAGCGTTGCCAGGGATTACATTCAGGAAAAACATACAGCTTTACATTTAGCCACAAGAAATGTATAAATGATGAATTCAGTGGTACCAATACAGAGAAATTTCCCAGGATATAGAAACCTATAGAAATAAACTTATTTTCCCATAAGCTTTAAGATCCTAATATAGTTCCCTATGAAACAGTATAGAACTCTTTCGGGAAAATTCTAGATTTATTTTATTCTCCTCCCCCCCCCCCCCCGTCTTACTACAAATGACGTAAGAATGTGCCATTTTAGTTATGCCTTGAATAGGGGCCCTAATAAAAATTAGATAAATAATGGAGAGGAATTTAAATATATGTTGGAAAATGCCAGAGATCTAGCCATGTAAGTTATCAAACTTTCATTAAAATTCTAGACCAGCCCCTAATGGAGTGGATATTATTACTGTTAAGCCCAGTGATATATCAATAGGAACTATGAAGAGTATGGGCTAACAAGCCTGGCCTAGATACATCAATTCTTATAGAACCTATATTGTCATCTAAGCCTATTGGTATTTATATAGGCTATAATAGGAAATATGAAATAGGGCCTCTGGCCTCGAGTTAGTGGATGAGTTCAATACCCACCAATATCTGAATATGGATCAAGCGAATGTGTACTAATTTTGGTCTAGATCCATGCACCCATGCAATAGCCAATGTTTGAAATTATATTTATAAAAATCATCTCAGAAAGAAATAAAATTTGTGGCCCCGGCAGGGGTATTTTAAAAAGTTTAAAAGCCCCTAGTATTTATTCTGGATAATTATAGATAGGTGTGCCCCACGTTTGGTCAAGATCCATCAATCCATATAGAAACTTATGTGGAAAAAACGCACATATGATTTGATATGCTATTCTTTTCTTCAACCTATCATATGTGACATGGCATAATAAGACTTTAAAACTATTGGCTAAGAAACACAAGTTAAATTTAATTTCTCAGGCAACATTTAGAGTCACAACTTTAAGCAGATTCAAGAATGAGATTGTCTGTCCCAGTTTCAGAAGCTACTGACCATTTTGCAAAATAAATTGCATGAAGGAAAAAATCTTATGTATATTACGTTTAGCTTTATTTTTACATTTAAAAAAAATCCAATCCAAAGCCTGTCATGCAAAAATGTTTAATATCTGCAATCACTTCAAATGAAAACTTTATAATTTCACATCCATATGAGTTGGATCTTCAAGGTAAAGTTGTAAAAAAAAAATTTGATACATGCCATGAGGTCAATTTCAATCAAATCAAACAAAATATGCCTCAAACAAGGCCCTCATAATCAATTTCATCGCAAAACTTGCATACAGTGAGCATTGTGTTTGGTCATCCTTAAAATAAATTGATTTTATTATTCAAAATATAAAAAATATATCAAATTGAAAATTAATCAGATAAATATTAGTTTCCAACATCTTGTCTTATATTTATGGACAAAGCCTTTGGCAGCTTGATCTTGTACCCATAATAAATTATTCGGTAAATGGTCATTGAAAATGCCACTATTTTATCAGTGGCCGCCATCTTGGTTGACATGTCACATGAAGTCATCTATCCCTATGCCTAACCTGAACCCTAAATCGATCCCAATGCCTAGCCTGAGCCCTAAATCGATCCCTAAATACTAAATTAATTTAGTAAAAATCAACAAAGGGAATTCACTCCCTGGAAAATAAGTCTTGGCATCTTGAATGATCATTAGCCAATTATTATTATTCAATTAACGGTGGTGCTTAAAAAGACTAAACTAATAGTAAAAAAATAGTAATAGTAATACACTTTTTTAACATAATATAGTTAATAGTGAACATCCAGTTGTTTAGTTTTATTAAAATTAAAAGTTGATATAATATTATTATTAATGATATAATTTTGATACACTTTGACTATCATATTTTAAAATGTATTATTTTATATTATAACATATGTGGGAATGTGTAATAAAATTTGATCATTGTATTATTAGTTAAAGTTAATTGAGTACTGATTACTTTATACTTTATAACTTTACTACTTTACACTGACCGTCTTGTCTAGCCCCATCAACATCATTATTAGTAGCGTGATTTTCTTTTAGACCTCCTTTAAATTTCTCATCAATGTCCAGTTTATCAATAGCATTACAGTCGTCTCCATTTTCGGTATCTTGCAAAGCAAATTCGTTTTCCATGTTTCTTAAACACCTACACGTTGTTCTTTGTTTATGATAACAAATATTCACTATTGAACAACAGCCATTTTGTGCTTACAACGAGTCAAAAAGAAATGCCAAGTTGTCTGTTGTGAAATAAAACTTTTCATAAAATAAATTATTTTGATGTTCCGGTATAAAGTTTTTTTTTTCTTTCCCTTTTTTTTCCATTAAGAATTGAGTTTTATGTTTATTTCTACATTGAAAAGTAGACATACTAGTAAGCAAATACCATTAATGGTGACTACATTTGTAAAGACATTAACAATATCAAGGGCAATTAGGGAAATTTGAACAATATTTTTCTAATTGTTTAAATATTAATTATGTAGACATAATTATTGTAAATATAAAAAATTCAAAGTATGCTCATAATTATTAACGAAGAATGATTATTCAAGTCTATTTTAAAAGGTAGGCCTTCGTTTTAATATCCCTTCTGACTTTTGAGAAGCCTTGAAAGTTATGACTATTCTTAAAGTCTTAACAGCTTATAGAAATGTATTCGTATTAAAAATGACATTTTAATTATTTTAACTATATTTTCAACATTGAGAGTTAAATTATCAGTTATTATGAAATATTACTTTATTGTTCATCTAAGTTATGGTATATTTAATTTTAAATAGCATCAAATCAAATCTAAATCTGGCTTCCCCGGGGGATACCTGTAAGAAAATGGCTGAGTTTGATCTCACTACCACGCTTGGGCAATATTTAGATCGCCATTTGGTGTTTCCTTTGCTGGAATTCTTAACAGTTAAAGGGGTACATTGCACTAAATAATATTCTAAAATATTAAAATGCTTATGATATATAAGCT
Organism: Lymnaea stagnalis; assembly: GCA_964033795.1. Lineage (NCBI taxonomy): Eukaryota > Metazoa > Mollusca > Gastropoda > Lymnaeidae > Lymnaea > Lymnaea stagnalis. Next base: position 255,522 of record CAXITT010000909.1, on the reverse strand, counting down.
ATGTTAAAAATATATATTACATCAGTTGTTTAAATTTGTATGCTTCAACAGCTGCCGGTAAAATTAGTCTGAGATGATTAGTCTTAGTCATTCATTAGTACAAACAACCAACACAAACTGTAAACTTGTCATATTGTGTAACTTTTAAATTAACATTTTATAAAAGATGTTGAGAGTTGAAATCAAAATGAGAGAAATGTGTTGTGTTGTGTTGTCGCCATTTCTTCGAAAGTATCTAGTTATACTACCCGGTATTTTATGTTTATATTAGACTAGATACTTTGGTCAAAAATTTAAACATTTTGTAAAAATAAACCGGTAAAAGTGCAGTTCAGGTGCGTATATTATTTCTTAGCGCATTTCGTATTTTATCATGTAAACTTACGTGTATTCTTTATTAATTAAATCCAGGCAGTTATAGTTAATTAATCCTGACTAATACAGCACTTTTTTTCTTTTTTCTTTGATTTCTAAATCGTCTTTACACCCCAAACCAAAGACGCATAGCCCCTTTTGCTTTGTTTTTTTTTTCCNGGGGGGAGGGGGGAACTTAGATGTTCTGTTTTGGGATTGGTGCCGAAAATTCGTGTTTTTCTCTTACATGTGATGTATAGATGTAATTCCATATGCATATATTCTAAAGGGTGGTGAACTCATGAATTTAATTTTTCCTAAAACTAGATAAATACACGGTGTCGCTCATGATGGCATTAAAAAATTAATTATTTTTTTTAGACGGAAGGATGCCATACATATATATAGCTAACATCTAAATTAATTGGTCTGTAAAAAACACATAAATAATTGTTTTTTTTTTATTTTCTCTTCTCCCATGAAAAAACTAATAAAATACAATCCGAAATGTATCCCGATCCCCCGTGGTATCCCTTCCCAGTTTTGATCCCATTCTCCAGTATGCGATCACTTCATATAGATCTCGATACAATAGGATCCCATTTCCCCAAAATGATCCTGTTTCCCCATTGGGATCCCAACACATGGGATCCCTATCCCAATGGAATCCAATTTCCCGTTGGGAACCTGAACCCAGTGGGATCCAGTTTTCCAATGGAATCCAATTTCCCGCTGGGAACCTGAACCCAGTGGGATCCAGTTTTCCCGATGGGATCCCATACCTGTAGAGATCCTGTTCTTGGTTGGATCATCCTGTTCTTGGTTGAATCTCTATTTCCAATGGGATCTCTATTTCCGGTGGCATCTCTATTTCCAGTGGGATCCCATTCCTTAATGACACTAATGATCGGCATTTCGCATGCTCCCACCACCCTTTGTTCTCTCAGTGCTCGGAAAAAATGTACCGATATTCCTTTGAAGTTGAAGCCTTGGTTTGGGGACAGATGGGGGGGGGGGATTAGAAATGGATTAACGATCAAGGCACCGACCGAACACACTTATTTCCTGGAGTGGAGCTTTTAAAAAAAAGGGGGGGGGTGAGGAGGGGGTTCCACGAATTTGTGCCAATGTGTGATCATGTGTTCAATTTGTTTTAAACATTTGTGAGAATGCAGAAATGGGGGAAATCGGCCTTGATAGCGTGGGGTCACTTATTGGTTGCCATCTCAAAATGGTAAGCAAATACGTTGGCCGTTATGGGTTAGGATTAGGCTAGTGCTTATATATAATGAGACGGACCAATTTTGCGGTCAGGACGACCAAGATGAACAAGAATTGAAATTGTTGATCCCACGAAAATTTTAAATGATGCAGCTAGAGACCGACCGAATTTCGGCTTCGGTTTCGGCGCCGAAAGTTGCCATATGATCACTTTCGGCCTACCGAAACTGAAAAGTTCACTTTCGGCTTCATTTCGGTGTCGGCCAAAAGAGAAAAGTTAACTTTCGGTTTAATTTCGGTTTCATCCGAAAATGACTTGGACTTTCGGCCGTATGTCCGACCGAAATTGACTTAGTTTTTTGGTCATCTACCAGAAGTCAGACTGTCTGTCGCTAGACCGACAATCTGATATTCATTAGTGCTCGCGTCTTGCTGCCATTGTATGTTAAATGACTAAATAATACTCAGCGAAAGCTGCCCACGGCTGCATGATGACCTACTGGTCCTATATTTCCATAAATTTACATCACCGTTATCAGTATGGAGAATTTAATCTCTTATTCAAGTGTATGGCTCGTTCTAAAACAGTACACAACAAAAAGACGATACAAAATGATAACAATAACCAAGAATACGATACTCAAACCATTTTTAGTCTTGTTCCAGCACTTAATAATCATCTCGGCGGCCACGTTTCTCAGTATTGCAGAATTACTTATACTGATATACATTTCATGAAGTTTCTATATTTTCTAGAAGGTTCTATTTTTCATTACGCACGGGTACCCCCTTCCACGTCCCCACTCCACCTTCTTTTTTTCCCCCCTCAGAGTGCTCGAAATAAAAGGGTTGTCCCTTGAAGTCTTTGGGAAGGTTGGGGGGGGGGTAGAAGATGATCACCAACTAAGGCAGCGGACACAAGTCATCATTGTCCTGGAGTGAAGCTGAAAAAAATGTGGAAAAAGGGGGGGGGGCACGAATACGGTACGAGCCATATGATTGATCACGTGTCCACTTTAAAAAAAAAAAAAAATTATGACGTTGCAGAAATGCGGGAAATCGGAATAATAGTGTGGGGTCATTTATTGATAGTCATCTCATACTGATGGCTGCAAACACGTTGTCCGTGATTGGTCAGCTCTAATTTGAGCAACCCCTCCCCTTTTTCCGTATGCAAATGCGCTTATTAATGGTGACTGATTTGCGCTGAGTAAAGTGAGGGCTAGTGATTAGTAATAAGACGGACTCGTTTTGCGGTATTGCGGGTAGTGGGATCATTTTGTTAAAAATGGCAGGACGACCAAGAATGTTTATCCAACGGAAATTTTTAGCATTTTTGTTTATTCGCGCACTTTGTGAGACAACAAATAACGTTAATACAACTATGGAATTTCTCGTAAGGCGCTCGTAACCATTGCTATGTGGCTTGTAAACTGGCTACGTGTGTCAAGTATGTGAGTTCCCTATAATTACCGGGATCTGGATCTCACCGGAAACGGGAACNTAAACCAAGAGTTCACAACATTAGCATTACCCTCAATTTGAAAGTCTTCATTAATTCCCTGGTTGTTTTCAGCAGTTTCAGTGTCAAATTCACTGCTAGAATATCAAAATTACTAAGCACAGTTTGATCACTGTCAGACATGTTCGAAATTCACGATGTAACTACACACACACACAAAAATTCCTGCAAACAAATAAATTGAGTTCACCTTCAATGAACGCCGCCATTACAATGCCGGGATGTGCAGGAATACGTGTGAATAATTTTGATTCGCTGGTACAACGCCAAGCCAGCCAATCGTGAGGCTCGATCTATCAGGCCGACGGCTCGGACTTGACGTCTTTCTCGCTAGTGTACCTCGGGCCGATAGATCGGCCCTTACGTCTCCAGAGGGTTAAACTGGAATGTTTTAATTTGAGCTTTAAAAACACTGTAGAGTCCATATTATAAATGATCAGAAATTTCTGTGTGCAACACGTTGTCATTGGCAACCATTCACAGCCACTTGCATAACGGCTATATCGTAGTACTATCTCAGAGTTTCATTCATAAGTGTTTGCCGTGTGCAAAAACTATTAAACCATTGGTCAATGAAAGCTTTAATTAATTATTCATGTGCCAAAGTTGAAAGTTTAAAATAAATCGACCCTAAACAGTATTTTAGTGATAAGGGAATGCCTTAGCCTTATATAAACTATATAGTCATTGCGCATGACGTGATCGGCGGAATGAGGTCACAGAATGTGGAGATGCAGTCCATGTTAAAAAAGGACAAACCAAGTCGTACTTTAAAAATTCATAACTTTAAAACTACAACAGCTAAAAATATAATTTTGGTGTTATAATTCTGTACAAATTTAGCTCTATTCAACTATGCCATTGGTTTATTTTTACAAAATGTTTAAATTTTTGAAAAAAGTATCTACCTATGGCATAGTTGAATAGAGCTAATTTTTTACAGAATTACAACACCAAAATCATATTTTTAGCTGTTGTAGTTTAAAAGTTATGAATTTTTAAAGTACAATTTCGTTTGTCCTTTCTATAAATATGGACCCCCCACATCTCAACATTCTGTGACCCAATTCCGCATCATGAGCTATATAACTTACTCTCGTTTTAATGGTAATTTTATATGACTTTTATTTTCACAACTTATGCTGTATTAAAAAATAATTTTAATAATATGTTATACAATTATAAATTGTAGCTTGCACTATGTTTATCAGTAAATATATATAATGTAGTATTATATGGCTTTTATTTTTACCAACAAATCTACAATGTCCATTTTACTGGTATATGCTATATAGTAAAATACTATTTGGGGACTACTTATTTTGAACTTTTAACTTTGACACATGATTAATTAATTAAAGCTTTCCCTAGACCAATGGTTTAATAGTTTTTGCACACGCCAAACTCTTACGACTGAAACTCTTATTTAGTACTACAATACAGCCGTTATGCAAGTGGCTGTGAATGGTTGCCAATGACAACGTGTTGCACAGGGAAAATTCTGATCATTTATAATATGGACTCTACTACTACTGGGTTTTTGAACCTCAAATTAAAATATTCTTTAAATTACATCTGATTTCATTCTAAAACATAAGTTATCCAAATTTTTTATGTAAATAGTGGTAATAATTAAATATTTCCTTAGTATCGGCATGTGCCGCCATTAAAAAGGCGTAGCCGCCGTGGCTCACGCAATGTCGAAAATAGGCTGAGTGACCTTATGGTAATGCAAGTTACGGGGACAAGAGAAACGAATGTTGACACAACCTACATCAATGAGAATTGGCACAAATATACTTCAATATCTAATATGAAAGACCTTGTCTTATTATTTCACAAAAAAATTTTTTTGTGAAGATGCCTAATACTAATATATACCAAAGATTTTCAAAATAAAGGTCGGTTGAAAACACAAAATAACTGGATTGAAATGAAGACCAACGTCTTCCAAAGTGAAAAGGCGGAAGCGGAACTCGATTAGATGTCAAAAGTACTCATTTATTAATGAATTGACACATTAAAAAGTTGGATTTTACTGCTCGACACCCATTTCTGATACAAATTTTGAAGTTGTCTCCCTTGCTATACCGAAGTACCTATTGTGGTCCGCTATAACTTAGTCAACATCTCTAAAAAAGTGAAAGTCAAAGTAATTTTACAAGATTATATTATGGCTGCTTTATTAACTTTTATTTTGTGAATTTTGTCTTGAAGTTATATGATGAAAAAGAAATGCTTATGGGCAAGTTGGATCTCCTTAGCAACACCAACATGGTTGACTTTGCTATGGATGTCCATCGCAACCTGTATCCAGATCAATCTGTGCCCCTAGGTATGTCAAAGTTTGACACTTTTCCCAGTCAATTATTTAGAATCTGTATTCTGCTTATGACTTAAATAAAAAATGTTCTAAGATGAAGGCTATTTTTAGGCCTTTATTATAGGCTAAGAGTAACACTACTAAGAGTTTAACAAATAAAATTAAAAATTTTATGATTAAGCTGCACATTGAATAATCCATTTATAAAAGTTTTACATCCTTTGATTGACAGTCTTGAAGGATAAACGCCAGGAAGTTGTTGCACAGTTGAAAAACCTTCAGGCCAAAACAGACAGCATCACAGAGATATTTGAAAAGCCAGAGGTTCAGCGGCAAATTCAAGCCTCTAGGTAATTCACATGTATAAAGTTTGAAGCAGAAATTTTTTATTTTGAGGTGTAATATACTTTTCAATTTAATGACATGTGGAATTTGCTTTGAAGACCTTAAATATTTGTGAATTGTCTGTTCAATTATTTTAAAGATATTGTTAATTTCCAATTGCAGAGATGGTCGCCAACTCTATGACTTCCTCTCTAAGGAGTATGGGGTGAGTTAAAAATTACATAATGTAGCTTTATGAAAAATATAATAATATCTAGTCATTGGATTTTATGTAAAAAAAATCTAAATGTATTAATTTATTTACTGCTAATTATTTGAATGAGTTGAAACAAATTTCTATATTACTATTTATTTCTAGTTCAAGCATGATATGATCAACACCCTTTATGATTATGCCAAATTTCAATATGAATGTGGAAACTATTCAGGAGCTGCAGAGTTCCTCTATTTTGTCAGAGTTTTGGTAAGTTCTGTTTGTAAAAGAAATTATTATATTATATTTTTCTTGGCCTTTAACCCAATTATACACCACAATTTTTAGTGGAATGTAGTAAAATTAAGGGACAAAATTACATTCAACCTGATTATTTTCAACTTTAAAACTCCACTTTCTGTTTATCAAACCTTTTTCATGTAGCTGGAGTATGTTTTTATTTATAAAATAGTGATAAAAAATTATAGAGAGAAAATTTTAAGGGTAATATGACATTTTTATGTAAAAGTAACAATAACTAAAATATAAAAATTTCTACACACCAGCCCATAAATCAGGCCAGGCCATAAAAAGACCTGTTTACTCTTACAATTTTGGCGTACAATATACAATTTTTAAATATCTTTTACCATTTTACGTCGAGACTCGCCAAAACGACGATTTTCAGAGAATCTGTGAAAAAATAGCAACGTAATTTTTTCTGATAAAAAAAAATTGAATAAATTTTCAGTTATGGAAATTTTAGCCTTTTCTAATAAAGATCTGGCAGTGAATGGTCCAAGAAAAACAATTGGTTGAAATTTTTTTCAAGTTGGGACCTTCATTCATTATATTATGTATGCACTGATAAGGGAGGTGGCGGTTGTTGATTAAGGAGATTTGTGGAATACACGATGCATGTGTAGGGGTATTGGTGGGAGTGTCAAGACTATAAAAATATCACCACAATGTATCATATTGATGGTGATGATGGTCATATTGATGCTTTGTGTGTCACAGTGAACTAGCTAGCTGTGTCAACAGTAATATTTAGACTATTCGCCCTAGTAGGGCGACTTCATTCATCATCCCATTGGACTGCTACCAAGCGCGTGTTCGTCTGAACTGCTGCGATTGTGAAAGCGGAGAAAACTAGAGATGTAAGGTCTAGTCAGCGGCATTTAAAAAATATCTTTAGAACTCTCTTTAGAAGCAACTCTATAGCCTCAACGATTTTAATACAACAGTTTGGTATCACTACTCCTACTACACACCCAAACCAAACACTTTTTTAAAAAAGTTTACGTTAGTTTAATAGTCTATAGCAGGCCTGCACAACTCAAAATGTAAGGCGGGTCGTTAATACTTTATGAAAAACTTGTGCGTGCCAAAAGAAAATCGGACAAGGGGGAAAGCTATTAAGAAAATAAGAATAAAGAATATGGCGGCCCGCAGGTCGAATGTTGTGCAGGTCTAGCTATAGTAAATGTTAATGGAAAAAAATCAGGTGCATATTGGATAGGCCACGGCACAATTTTTTTTCCTGTTAATGAGGGTGGGGAAAGGTTGGTTAGTCACCAGCACGGAAAGACGTATTAGTGGACTACAGAAAAAACAAGCAAAAAATGCAATAAATGTGGTACAACCTGCCAGAAATTTCAAAGAAAGGAAGTTGAAACTCTTCTGAATAAAAGTTTGTAAAGTTATAAATAAAATATTTGACTGTAAAAGTTAAAACATTAAAGCCATGAAACAAACCAGTGATAACGCACTCTGTGGCTAAACATATTCATGCAAAATCGGGGTGATGCATTCTACAGTGAAACATATCGAATGGGTTATGGAAAATATGGTTTAAATAAATCTTGAGTAACTTGATTTAGATAAACATATGTTAAACAGATGTTCTCTTGAGTATTACAGACCTGTTTACTCTTACTATTTTGGCGTACAATGTACGATTTTGAGGTGGAAACATTATAAATACTGTATGTTTATTTTTTACTATAAATATAAGGAATTGAGCGATTTTGTGAAGATGTACGATTTTAAGAATTTTAGGGTAAACTGGTCTGGTATTACTTATAGCTTTATATTTCTTCCTCTTCATAAGATAATAGTGTAGCTTCTTTATAGTTGGCGCTTTCTTGAATGTCTAATGAGGCCTGGAATGGCAGTCTCAAATGTACTTGAATGAACACCATTACTTTTGCCTTACGTAATACTCTTTTTTTTTTGGTATTTCTTTTCACACATCTTTTGCTTATTTGATTCCTGCATTCACTGCTGTTACGCAGCCAGAATGGTTTTCAACGATAATCTTAAATTCACCACTTTGTATTGCTATTTGCATGCTCTGATTAACAATAAATTTTCTTTTAAATAACAGATCCCACCAAATGATCGCAACTTCCTTAATGCATGCTGGGGAAAGCTGGCTTCTGAAATCCTGATGCAAAACTGGGAATATGCTTTAGAGGATCTGAACAAAGTTAAAGACCTTATAGACAGCAATGTAAGGGACTTTTAAATCATTACATTGCTTAATTTTTTAATAGGTTTAATCATTTGATTTATTTTGATCTTAATTAAATAAAACAGGGTAAAATCTAAGTTTAAAAAATATATATATTAAGTAGCTGTCAAAACAGCACTTAAAGAAAAGGGTTTCTTATTCAATATTGGATGAGACTTATTTTAGGTTTTCTAGTTGACTCTTTATTTTTTTTAAATCTGTCTTTGCAAGAATAAGAAAATGAAACATTTCTGTTAGTAACTAGTTGGGTTGAACATTTTGAGTTGAACATGTCTTTATTAATTTTTTAATCTAGTCTTTCAACTCTGACCTGATGACATTGCAACAAAGAACATGGGTGATCCATTGGAGTTTATTTGTCTACTTCAATCATCCGAAAGGCAGAGATCTCATCATAGATCAGTTCCTATACACACCTACGTAAGAATACCACTTTGTTAACTGTCATTTCTCTACCCCTGCCTAAATTTTACACATATTTTTTCCTCATTTAACTAACAATTTTCTCAAATTATTGTTTTTGTTACTTTTCTGTCTTCTTTTTGGTTTTGTTTACTGTGGCAGTATTTCTGTTAATTCAAAAAAAACAAAATTCCAGTTTTATTCCTGAAGAAAAAGATCATTGTACCGTTACAAATGGTCATTATTGAATTATTGTCCAGTTTCCTTTAAATTATTTTATTAACAAGTGAAAAATAATGTCTTCATATTTCAAAAGCTTAAAAATTTATTACAGTTTCAAACTTGCAACTTGGTTACACTTTTAAAACTTCATTCATTCATTTAATGGCCATCAGTATTTACACCTTAGTGTTTTCCAACAGTTACCTAAATGCTATCCAGACAACATGTCCCCATGTATTGAGGTATCTCACAACAGCTGTTATTACCAACAAACAAAGAAGAAGAGCTGTGCTCAAAGATCTGGTCAAGGTCATTCAGCAGGTCAGTAATAACTCATGTATATGGTGCTTATTGTGTAAGTCTATACTATTAAAATGGCTAGTTCTATGATAGTATTCTATATAATTTCATATTATTTATAATACCCGGTACTTAAAAAAAAAAAATTATGGAATTTAATTTTATGTTAAATAACTTTGCCTTAAATATTAGCACTAAACTCAGAAAGAACACAATTTTAAAGTCTTTTATTTTACCAGGAGTCATACACCTACAAAGATCCCATCACAGAGTTTGTGCAGTGTCTCTATGTAGATTTTGATTTTGATGGAGCACAGAAAAAGTTAAGAGAGTGTGAAACTGTAAGTCATGCTATTTGTTAATATTATTGTATTTCTTATTAAAATATTCATTATTAGGATTTAGTTGGAGTTTTTTTGAAATGGTTCTAAACATTAGTGTACCTTTATGCTCAAGATTTAAATGTAACCTTTTTTTTATTTTATAAAAAGTAAAATTTTACTTCAGTGTTGCTTTTCCTCTATCAGGTTCTGTTCAATGATTTCTTTTTGGTGGCCTGCTTGGAAGACTTCATTGAAAATGCACGTCTACTGATATTTGAGACATTTTGTCGAATACATGAGTGTATAAGCATCAAGTGAGAATGACTTTCATTGTACTATTTACCCATTCGGTCCCGTAACATTTATAGTATAAACAACCATTACTGACTCATCCTATTATTTGATAACAGAGCTGTCACCCATTTAAATGAGTACATAGTAGTCTCGGGTAGTTGATATGTAGCTTACTGCCAAATATATTGTCATTATGTTGATAAGCTAAGGAAAAATGGTAATATGAATAATAACTTTAGTTTCTTTAAAATCGATTAAACGATGTGTCTGGTCAAATTAAGATAGCACGTTGTTTGAAGTTGTTGGGGATAATGCGCACAAAAAAAACTTAGATTTAGACATAATTTTGAATATGGTGGACCTGCCACTGGTGTTGGTACTGAGCGTGGGAGATAACTTACACAACTAAAGTATTGGAGATAATGTGATATTATGCGGCCCTCGAATGCATTTAGAAATAAAAAAATTTTCTTTGTTTAGTTATTTTGTTGACTTTTACAGAATTTCATGTACGTTATAATTGTTTTAACATTTTTTATCAACTTTCTAATTTTCAATTTTTGTAAACAGTCCCTGACATTTTTATGTAATGCTAAAATGTGAATTTACCAATTTTGATAAAAAGAAATGTTTATCAACATGTAAAAGTTGGACAACATATACATGCGGCGCCCCCCCCCCCCCCCCAATATCTTTACATTTGTCAATGTGGCCCTCCGCATAAAAAGTTCGCCCCACCCTGGTCTAAGAAATTACAATTACAACTTAATAATAATTTGTGTGTTTGTATCTTAAAAATAGATTTGTAACAAACTGTTTAACTAAATAAAAAAAAATTCATAACTTAGAGCTTAGCTAGCTGGTATATAGCTAATATTTTATCTATCTTTTGTTTCTCCTTATGGTATTATGGTTATGCATTTAAAATAGATACAATCTTTTCTTTCATAGCATGTTGGCTGAAAAACTGAACATGAGTCCAGATGATGCAGAGAAGTGGATTGTTAACCTTATTAGGAATGCCCGTTTGGATGCAAAAATTGATTCTAAACTTGTAAGGTTAATGATAATGAGTTGGTCTTGAATTAAGACGTAGCCAAGATTTTTAAAATTAGTATAAAATTATTAGTTTAAGATTCATTTATCAATTTTGCATTAAGTTTATTTTTTTACAAGAATTTTGGATAAGTTACAATTACATTGAGAACATATGTGTATTTCTCTTGATATTATTGTAGTGTCTTTGCTGACATTTATAATTTCTAAGATAAAGCGTGAATTCATAGGGGTTACTGTTTATGTAAATGGCGAGACACCTACTGTATTGTTAAAATTATATAGAAGAACATGCACGTTAAAAAACATATTTTCCTTAAGCTTAATTGAGTTGAGTGAAGATTCAAAAAGCTTGTAAATAACACCCCATTGTAACAATATTTGTCCAGTTTTCATAAAATCTTATTGATTTCAGGGTCATGTAGTAATGGGTACTCAGGCTGTATCTCCCTACCAGCAAGTGATAGAGAAAACCAAAAACCTCTCCTTTAGATCACAGATGTTGGCACTTAATATTGACAAGAAACTTGGCAACCGACAGGATGTAAGCCACTTTTTAAATTATTTGTAGGGGGCCATCCTTGTATTATATAAGCAAACAAATGTAATATACTCACTCCTGCTCCACCTCTCCATGTTGCACTAATATATTTTTTAAACCCAGCCTCCTGATCATACGTATAAACAAGCTTCTTACAACCTGCATCTCCCCAAAAGAACAACAAAAACTAAACAATTTATTGCATGGGATTACGACATGCAAACATGTCAATTAATCAAAGTCACTGTAAACCATGTTAAAAAATTGTATCTGTATTTTCTCCCCTTTTCACATACAAAGACGTGTGCTAGAATAAAGTACCAGTAGTCTCTAGACTAAATATCACTGTTCTGATATCTAGTAATTTTAATAAGTGGACACATGAAAATACAAAGCAAGAGTATTATTACGATGATTATGGAATATTGCCGATATTTTTTTTTGTCCTGTAAGATAATTAGTAATCATGGCATGGAATTCTCAAATTTTTGGTGACAGTTTGCAATAAATAGGCTATTTATAGACTGTTAGATTTTCAGGGTAGTTGTTGTAGAATTTGTGCATTAATGTATGTAAACATTCTGTTGAGACAAAGCACACACACATATCCCAACCCCTCTCCCTGTAAGCACTTGTACAGAAAACAAGCTCCCCTTTCATTGTATATAAGGATAGTCCTTTGGTGTTAACGGGTATGTCTATCTTCATTAAAAAGAGCTAACAGAATATGTTATAAATGACCAAGTATTTGATTCCTCAACATGTTTTTTATTTCTCCACAGAGTCAGTGGGCTGGTCAGGAGTAGTCCCAATACCAAGAGTAGCGATATTGATTATTGCCAGTTTTGTCATAGCTTGCAAGCATCACAAAATCAGCTCAAAAGGCAATACACGTCAAGGTTCTACAGTTCACTGCCTTTTTTTCTTCTCTATCAAAATAAATTTTTAACTCAAAGACAATTTTATTGACAGCGTGGTCTCTGAGATAAAGTGTTGAATTAGGAAACTATTTGTATTTATTACATTACATTTTCTTCAAAACTATGTATTTTGCTTGTGTAAATACTCCCATGACATATTGTCATGTAAGGCTTGTGAAGAGATATAAGAAAATTCACTGTCAAGACATCACATTTCATGTCTTTGTCCATAGTTTGAACAATTTCTTCACATACTTTCAGAATAAATTATCATGGACAATATGTGTCTTTTTTTATTTATTGAATAATTGTAGAAGTTAATTCTTAAAAAGTAATAGTACCCGGTACTCATCTAGTATTGGTAACTTGCTTATGAATTCTCAGTGAAATTGTGAGTGGAAATTTTTTTAAGTATTTTACCTCAGCATCTACACATGAAAATGAACAATTAACATTTTGCTAGCCTGAACCTAGCAATCATATCATATAAATTTAAATGGAATTCAAATAGATACTTCACAATATTTTCAGAAGAACAGAACTACACACCTTTTTTTCCAGAAAATTATTTGAGCTAGACAGTAAAATGCCATATAGACAACATGACACAGCTGACAAACTAACAAATGAATAATTGCTTGTAGGCAACTTGACAGAGCTGACAACAAACAAATGGATAAATTATTGTATGATACTCGATACTGTATCACAAAGGCAACTTAACAGAGCTGACAACAAATAAATGGATAAATTATTGTATGATACTCGATACTCTATCACAGATGCAACTTGACAGAGCTGACAACCAAAAAATGGATAAATTATTGTATGATACTCGATACTCTATCACAAAGGCAACTTGACAGAGCTGACAACCAACAAATGGATAAATTATTGTATGATATTCAATACTGTATCACAAAGGCAACTTAACAGAACTGACAACCAACAAATGGATAAATTATGGTATGATACTCGATTACTGTATCTCAAACTCAAAGGCAACTTAACAGAGCTGACAACAAACAAATGGATAAATTATTGTATGATACTCTATACTGTATCACAATGGCAACTTAACAGAGCTGACAACAAACAAATGGATAAATTATTGTATGATACTCGATACTCTATCACAAAGGCAACTTGACAGAGCTGGCAACCAACAAATGGATAAATTATTGTATGATATTCAATACTGTATCACAAAGGCAACTTAACAGAACTGACAACCAACAAATGGATAAATTATGGTATGATACTCGATTACTGTATCTCAAACTAAAAGGCAACTTAACAGAGCTGACAACAAACAAATGGATAAATTATTGTATGATACTCTATACTGTATCACAATGGCAACTTAACAGAGCTGACAACAAACAAATGGATAAATTATGGTATGATACTCGATACTGTATCACAAAGGCAACTTAACAGAGCTGACAACAAACAAATGGATAAATGCCTGTATGACATTTAGGCCAAATGACAGCTGACCAACAACAAATGTATTTTAATTTAAACCATTACTCAGTCATTATTTTTACCAAAATAGCATCCATTTACTTGTCACCACATGAATTGGTATTCTTTGGCCAATGTAGGTTGTATGTGTGAGTGAGGCTGGTGCTTTATCACATACTATATGGGATCATTTACATTGGACCTTACAACAAATTCCCCCATAGATATTTGTCATATTCAAAAATATGCACAAGTGGGCATTGATACTGATATATATAATATATATTCATCTGAAGCAAGTTAAAAGACTGAAACTTTCTACAATTTACACTTAAAAATGGCTGTAATAGTAAACTTTATAATTTATAAATAAAATATTGATAACACACAGTAGAATAACAATTCCATTTTTCTGAATTTTGATTAGTCATTATTTCAACTGAAAATATTTGTTCCCGAATGGGTGAAAATGGTCTTAATAATGACGGTTGAATAAAAAGGGTTGAGAATCTCTGTTTGGAAGTCACACAGGTACAGTCTCAGGTTAAAAACAAAAAATTTAAAGTAAACAAACAATGAATAGAAGTATGCAGGTCATTAACTATGATAACTCTGTTACATTTCAGGATATTGATATTATTAGTAATTTTATTTAATATTACTGCCCCTTCCTGAATTTTTCGAGCCTTGAAAAAAATTAGTCTAAATAATTAAGTTATAAAAAGGTCAACTGTTAATTTAAAAAAAAAATTAATTTTGTGTAATTGTGGTATTGTAAATGAATGAGTTTTCAAAAGGAGATATTTCAATGACAAAATATCGAGATATCTGTATTAACAATTAGAATTGTTCTAATAAATATACCACCTATCCAATATTTAAAATTTATTACAATGGAGACTTGCCTTAGCCCTGATGCTTATGGCAAAGAGGTGGGTGGGAGGGGAGCTGCTGGATCAGAGCAGACAGCCAGAGCTCCCATTCGGCTCTAACGGCGCTATCTTTGTTTACACTTTCGCAAATAAAAATTTACCAATTGCTTATTGAAATCTTTCTTCTTTCCACCTTGGTCTTTGAAGTGATGTGTTCTCTGGCCACTTGTCGCCGCCAGTTGGGAGTCTGCCAGTGAGTGCTAGTCAGATTTTCTTTTTCAAATTAACGGTGGAAAGTGGGGAAAAAAGAAAAGAAAGTGTAAATTGTGAGAAATTTAAAGAAGGAGAGACTGAATGTGTGTCGTCATACCGTTATTAGTTTATACTATTTACGTGTTTTAGCGAGAGTTGGAGTGCTGTTGTTTGCAGGTTTAGATGCTGTAAAAACAACCTTTAAATAAAGTGAGAAAATATTGTTTTTCAACAAATAATTGACTAAAATAGCCGCCCCCCCCCCCCACACTTACCCGGAATTAAAACTTCACATTGAAAGTTAAACGCTTACTGAATGGGAGATCCTGTTAATAGAAATTCGATTCGATATTTCAGCTGTAGCAGATCCAGGGTGTTGCTTTTTTGGGCATATGCTTGCTCTACACGCCTGTCTCAGATCTGGTTACTTACGGCAATAAATACTGGGGAGGAGGGAGATTCTTGGGTGCAGTGGTTTTTTCGGAAATTTTCCCCGGGGGAAAGGGGGGGGGTGGCATTTCAGATTTTT
>CAXITT010000909.1:228836-239368 GCA_964033795.1 Lymnaea stagnalis | reverse complement strand
GGGGGGGGGGGGGTGTAATGACGGAGGGTATGCAACAGGTAGGCCCGGTTTAACTACTAGGCGAACTAGGCGGCCGCCTAGGGCGGCATATTTATGGGGCGGCAGTGCGGCACTATGAGCTACATAAAAAATATAAATATAAAAAAAAAGTGCCGTCCTTTAGTAATAAATGGATTAAATCATTTGTTTAGGGGGAGTGACGCCATCTTTTAAACATGAATTAAATTGCATAATTTGTGTACACTAATATTTGCTGTTTTATTAAAACGAATGAAACGAATTGCATAGTGTAAATTTGATCAATAATTTACTCACTTACGTTACGGGCAAATACCGCCACATCTGGTGACGTCATTTCATTTGGAAATGACGTCAATGTTGAAAATAAAATAAATAACTTAAATTGGATTATCCTCGACAGTCGACAGGCTACTGAAATACTTTAGGTAAGATGCTTCTTCTTCTTTTTTACCGTTAGAGTCCTTTGTTTCCACGCTCGGCATGGGTAGGACGTACTTGGACAAATGAGTGCATTAACTCTGACGAGTGTTGCAACTCAATGGAGTTTAGGAGCGATTTGTTTTGACGGCCGGATGCCCTTCCCCAACGCCAGCCTCACTTAGGGGATCCTGGTTACCCGCACATGGACGGAGCCGATCTCAGCCAATGAGCTCTGTGTAAGCAGGGGCGTAAGATATTTAGTTTGACTTGTACGTTTTATTTAAAATCATTTGATTTAGATAAACTTGTATATGTAAATTGTAATTATTTTATTTACAAAAATGAATTAAAAATTATAGCAAAATAGTAAACTATAATAAAGTATTATTTTGCAGTTTCCGTCGTTATTTCAATCCCCATGGCAGAGAGAAAACGAGTGTCTGGCGTACAGTATCGTAAACGACGGGCTGAAAATGAAAAATACGTTTAAAAAACAAGGAGACTCGTTGTTAAAGTATCTATGTACACCGCACACAGACGAAGATGGTCCAGAGGAGTTCAACAATCAAGCTGAAGTAGACAAGGAAGCGGTGAAATCCGAGGAGATGACAGTATCAAAATAGTTTGATGCACAAAATAAAATGCAAGTTACGCATCAAGAAACAAAATCTGAATGCATAAAATCGATAATTTAACTGGTTTATATGTTAAATATGGCGATCCTGCTACTTGGACCGAATTTGATGATCATATGCGACAAATTTTGATAGAACATGGGCCAGAACAAGTTGAGCAGTTTGATTTTCCTGAAGATAGTAATCCAGGGCCGTCTTAAGAACATAAGGGGCCCTGGGCACAGCAATGCACTGGGGCCCCCAGCAACACAACACACCAGGGTCGTTAGAAGTGGGGCACACGCCCCATGCTCAAGCAGTGTGGGGGGGGGGCGCAAACAGTTTTTCCTCCCAAACCCAACTCACCAAGAGGAATAACATTGTAAAATAAGAATAAACATTCAATAAAGCTAAAAATAGGTTGATTCAACTTATTAATAGACAACAAAAAAAATAATAATAAAAATCATTCCAGTGCAATAATGGTTTTCAAACATGGTCAGAAATACATTAGAATTCATTCCAGATGATGATAAATGATCAGGTTCTCCATTTTGTTACTTAGTCTTTCTGCCTCACGCCTCGTTTTTTCTTTTTTTGATCAGTGTCAGCTGAGCATCTTGTATTTTTTTTTCGAAACATTAACGGCATCAAAATGTGCCGACCATCTTGTGTCAGACAGATGCCTTACGACAAGGAGAGATTTTCCTAAGGAAGATACCAGAACATTCCATCGATGTGTGGAAGCTGAGAAAAGGGTTTATATAGGCGCTATAGAAAGTCAAAGACTGTTCCACATTGTAGACAACACGCTACTGCTTTTAAGCCCATTAAGTTCAGACTGTGTCCGGCACAAGGGACATACACGGCAAACTCGTTCTTGCAATCTAGTGTAGCGTCCATAGACATATAAATATGGAAATTAACTTGATAAAACGATCCACAGACTTACATCCTCGAATGTACTGGACCATAAATGTCAGTTGATCAATGTGTGAAATGTCTGACGTGGAATCATAACTTATTGAATAATACTTTGAATCTTTAATTTCTTCCCCAATAGCACAAAGGACATGTTGCCCCATTAGATCAATACATTTTTCTCAAATATTTGCCGACAGATATGATGTGTTACCCTTTCCAGCATTTCCATACAGTTTGAGATACTCTTCCAAAAAAAAAAAAAGTTAAATTCACTCAGCAGCTCTAAAATACCTCAACAATTTCCATTGCCTACTGACCCAATAAATAGTTTGACCCAAACCTCTGGAGGCAAGGAAGCGAACGACATAAACACCACGAGTCAGAACTTGATGCCAGTACTTCTGTTTTGACCTATGGTCTTTGATTAATAAAGGACCTAAACACCTAGCTTCTTTCAGTCGAAGAAAATATGCAGTCATGTCCTTGCGATGCTCTACTCCATTTTCATGTTGTACAATTAGATTTTTATGTTTCCAGTACGTAAATGCTGATATAGCAAAGGGAAATACTTTCTTGGACAATAGACGACACACAAAACAATACAAACAACCTTGGTATAAGGTAAATAGAGAAGCCATTCAAGTTTTACACACTCGCCATTCCGCAGTTCACGTTTGAACACATTTCTTGATAAATACCTTGTCTTAGTTCTTTCTTCTCCAGCTCTGCCTGAGTTTGAAAGGTTGCAGTCATGATTCTGACACAATGATGGCCCACCGCGAATTCAGTACTCAACTGTACAATTGTTCTTAATATTCTGACACAGCTTTGTGTGTTTCAATTTTTACAATTTCCCCAGCAGAGGAAATATGTAATGGTATTGTCTGGAACTAGATGGCTGGATCAAATAGAGGATGTAGATGAGGCTTTTTTATTTTGATGAGCAGTATTAGTCACTGATATTTCAATTGGATTGAAACAAGATGTTGTACACTTGCAAAATTAACATCTTGT
This sequence comes from Lymnaea stagnalis, assembly GCA_964033795.1. Taxonomy (NCBI): domain Eukaryota; kingdom Metazoa; phylum Mollusca; class Gastropoda; family Lymnaeidae; genus Lymnaea; species Lymnaea stagnalis. The sequence goes on along the minus strand of CAXITT010000909.1, from coordinate 236,375 downwards.
TTCCCTTGTCTCCTCAGCTCTTTTTCTCTTCTGTGCTCCAATTATAAAAATAATTTTTTATTCACGATTAAGGGGTTAAACACGTAGAAATATATTCATTGGTTACAAGTATTTCTATAGTAATAGCAGCAATCCGTTTAAAAGATATAGGTAATAATTTTTAAAAAAATGGATTTGTCTGTCCCTTCAGACTGGCACGTGCCCCGCTAAAAACGAACATTGCGAAATGATCAATAGAAATGGTGGCATCAATAAAACCGATCTCTGTGTTTGAGCTATCGGGTATGTAAGATGAACATGACTTTGAGCTTGAAACAGTGAGCACAAATTATGTCTAAATGCCTAAATATTTCTGCCTACAGCTCAGACATACGGTGACTTTTGGATTCTTTTTATCATCTAAATATGTTTTTCAGACACAGAATACAGAATATTTTTCTGTTGAAAAAATTTTAAGTTATTTGGTTTTTGTTTTGTTTCAAAAAAAATAATGTTACTTTTAAGAAGAATTATTCATTGGTGACCAACAAATTCCTGATATAATGCTAATTAAATTCAATAGTACTTTAACTGATGCTAGGATGAATTTTTCTCCACCAATTTTTCTGCACTACGGAGGCAGAGGCGTATCTAGGGTTATTACCGCCCGGGGCCAAAATCTTTGTCTAACATGATTGTAAACAAATAATCTCACTTTATTATTTTTCTATTCATATCTGGGAGAAGTAAAACTTTTTGAGAAGAGTTATTTCCCTTTAAAAGTTTAAAAAGTATCTAACTTGCGATTCGCATTTATAATATTAATTTTGGAACGTCCCGATAAAATCGTGGGTTAAAATTGGTTAACGTGCATTGATTTTTAAATCAAATTTAATTGCCAAAACTGTTCAATATTCATTAACAATATTAACATGAAGCCTTTGTAAGAGTGAGTCTCCTAGAAGCAAGGGCCCCCCTAGAAGCGTGGGGCCCTGGGCAAGTGCCCACTGTGCCCATGCCTTAAGTATTCTCTGTATGACTCTGTTTATTGTTTCTGCTGTAAGCTGTTTACCAGCACAAGAGATGCGTCATCTCTTTCTGAAAAAGGTTCACATGATTGGAAAAACATGTCCACAACTCTATCAGGACATGAGAAAAGCAGTGAACATCTAGCGAATGTTCAGTCATGGAAGGAACTGGAGCTGCGACTGCGACACGTGAAAACACTTGATGCCGAACATTTGTGTCTCATTAAAAAAGAAGAGCAGTATTGGCAGCAAATCTTGGAACGGCTGACTGCTTTAGTTAGAGTTCTTGGTATGAAAAATCTTGCTTTTCGTGGAATACATGAGAAACTGAACACTGCTGATAACGGGAACTTCCTGAAATTTGTGGAGTTTCTAGCTTTTTTGACCCACTTATGGATCAGCATCTTCGAAAGATTAGAGACAATGAGACACATGTACATTATCTAGGCACAGACATGCAGAATGAACTTGTTCAGCTTTTATCCAATGCAATCAAACAAAAAATTCTAGCATCTGCTCGTGAAGCTAATTACTTTTCAATAATTTTAGATAGCACACCAGATGCTGGTCATGTTGAACAGATGACCATGATCATTCGCTTTTTGGATGTGATATCATGTCATTCGTCCGCTGTTATACGCTATTTAAGCCTACAACATAATCCACGACTGACCTCATATTCTTTAATCTGCTATACAACATAATCCACGACTGACCTCATATTCTTTAATCTGCTATACAACATAATCCACGACTGACCTCATATTCTTTAATCTGCTATACAACATAATCCACGACTGACCTCATATCCTTTAATCTGCTATACAACATAATCCACAACATAATCCACGACTGACCTCATATTCTTTAAGCATCTAAAATCGCTTTGGCATCACCAGTGTAATTAAACAACCCTTTAAAAATTTTTCAGTATAATTCCTATATAAAATTTTCAATCGATCAAAAAAGAAAGGGGGTTGGGGGGAGGGGGAGAGGGGGGCTTGAAATTTAACAAAACATGCATGCATGCAACGCACTTTATAAGTGTTCCAAGTAGTACTCCCCCCCCCCCCCCCCCCCCNCCCCCCCCCCCCCCCGGTTCTCAGCTGCACATTTTTTTCACGCCTCGGAACTATGTTAATAATGTACTGAGCCACACGCTTTTACACCACAGATTTATTTCACCAACAATTTTAGAAAAACAAAAGAAAATATTACGAAACAAACGCCCTTATGATACATATATATATTTTTAAAAAAATCTCATTTAACCCAGTTATAGGGAATTTTCCTTCATATCCCCTTTGAGAAACAGGAAAAACATATTTTGTGGCGTTAGGGTATGGGCCTGAAAACTCGCGAGAATCTGTTGTCATCGGCAATGAGTCTATGAGCCAAGTTTCAGCTCGATAGGTTGACGGGAAGAGGGTCAATTAGCCGTCCAAAGATTTTTGAAAGCCAGCCAGCAACCCACGAAAGCAAGGAAAGTTAATAGAAAGGATTTAAAAATAACCACTTTTTTTTTTTGGTTACACAAAGATGTCATAAAGGGGAGAGACTGCAATCAGGCTAGTACAAAATGAATTGAGTAAAACAGAGTAGGGTTAAACCTGAAAAAATAAACGCAACAAAACAGCGGACGTGTCGGCAGAAAGCCTTCGTCAGCGAACAAAACAATGGAATAGTGTCTCAATGGAATAGTGTCGAGTCAACCGATGCCAAGCATGACGTTATAGGTCAAGGACGCGGCATTAGATTTATGAATTGTCCGATAGCTATTCTCAAATTTCAATATCTATTGGGTTACCACGCTGAAGCAGACGACACACACACACACACTTAACACACTTACAAACTTTTATTTTAAAAAAAAAAATCAACATGCCCTTTCTACCGTTTTAAGGACGAATTCCTCCAAGGCGTAGACTAGTATCCTATGACAGCATCTATCACTTGACATCTCCCATGACGTGTAATTAGAACTTCCCAAGGCCTAGCCACTGCAGCCCTCGCAACAGCCACGAAACAAACAGACCATTGTGGTCTCCGCGTTTTATTATTTTCAATCCAGACTTATATCCCATTTTACCGGAGCGTCGCGACGAGGTTGTGCGGGGAAATTTATGAGCGCCATCTATTGTCAAGGGGTGACGATCGCGCGTGTAAATGGCTGGTAATTATCCTCGCCGATCATAGGAACTCCGCGCAGCTGACGTTATCGCCCAAGAAAATGACGAAACCCTGTGTTATCTCAGTTTGTCATTTGAAGCCACTACCAGGTGTAGGTGGGGAAAGGGGGGGGGGGCGAGCAGCGAGTGAGATGAGACCGAGTGGTGTTACGTTCCCCCCTGGGGGGGGGGGACGACGACGACACGACGACAATGGCGTCTGTCAATGGCCGCGAGTGTAAGTGTTCCTGAGATCTCATTTAAATGACAGGTATAATCTCAGAGTCAGTTTGATTACGACTGTCTGGTATATCTCCTTACATTTTACTCAATGATATTTGCAATTTTAAAAAAAAATAAACAAACAATTAAAATTTGACCCGGGGTTAAAATGGAGGGGAAAGGGGGGGGGGTGGATTTCTTGCGCGTTCATCTAAAATTGATTGCCGACAGCACTGCTGACATCTTCAATGAAAGTGTTACTGACAGCAAATTTTTCCATGTAACACAGCACGACGCGAAACAGCATTTCAATGGAACAAGCCTTAAGGTTACTCACAGAACTCAAGCCACGGACTAGCTATAAGTTTGTACTTAGAAAGATACACAACTGTAACGAATTCGGTGAATGAGGCATCTAAGTAACAGCCCTTGTCTGGTCGGTTTTCACAGTAGGCCCACGTATAACATATGAAACTGTTATAAAAAGTAATAAAATATATCATGCCATGTCATGCATTCTACTGTCATATCATATGAAGTTACTCTCTGTCATGTCATATGATGTTACTCTCTGTCATGTCATATGATGTTACTCTCTGTCATGTCATATGATGTTACTCTATGTCATGTCATATGATGTTACTCTCTGTCATGTCATATGATGTTACTCTCTGTCATGTCAATGATGTTACTCTCTGTCATATCATATGATGTTACTCTCTGTCATGTCATATGATGTTACTCTCTGTCATGTCATATGATGTTACTCTCTGTCATGTCATATGATGTTACTCTCTGTCATATTACGCGATGTTGCCCTCCCACTCACTGAATTTTAAAAAGTAGCACAATGCTGTGTGCTGGGAACTATTCAGGCAAGTTCATGCATGCACAGCTATTGACCATCACGTGACCAACACGTGGGTTGAACCTAACGTGCGCCCTTCTCTTGGTTTCAACTGACGTAGTTTCCATTCGATTTGTCTACATGGGTCTTTTCTCAGTGAGGCCCATTCGGACCACTTGATTTGAACTGAGACATACTTGGAGAAAGCGAAGCTATTTCTTAGTGACTCACCGGTCACATCTGACCGCTTCGTAAGTAAAATGCATATCATATCCTTATTCTATAGAGTACATTCTATTAATGGTTTTAATGGGCTATTCCAATTCATTACTCATCAAGTTAAGTTGTATTTTAATATAATTACTTAAGTAGATCGTTGAATGTACCCCTTACCATGATAAATCCATAGTTAAACATAATGCCACGCGCTATGTCTTGTATAGACTCCATGTATGCATGCGTTTACAACTAACAACTATAATTACACGGTATAGTTACACATGCAGAATTAGCGATTATATAATTCTAACAGCTTTGTCATTATAATACACATACTGCCAGTGTGATTAAGTCCTAAATAGACCCATGTGTGCGGGCTTATCGTTAAACTAGCCAAGTGTCTAGCATTTTAGTAGAACGGACTCACCGAGTAACACAGGGTCTCCCTGCTTAAAACAGGTACGCGATTTTTGAGAACACAAATACATAGAGTTTGTAATTGGCGCCCTCTCATCTCACACTGATTCGGTGCGGAAAACTGTGTACTTCTCATATCAAGCTAACTCCACTGCAGAATTTCTGTAATGATTACACATTGTAATTAACGGTTTATTGTAGTTGCCCTTTGGGGTACTCAAATGGGGTCTACTGTCTTGATTGACCATCGTTCCTTTCAACTTTATTTTCAACCATGATTATGACTAGTTATGAAAAATATGTATTTTGCAAGTTATGTATGTTAGCCATACCTTGAATAGCCTGTTAAATCCTGAGTTATCCGCCGTGTTTATTGTTAGTTATTTATATTTAAATGTTTGTCATTTTAAAATTACTTACATAATAACTGTATTGTGTAAGATACTGCCATTGTTCGTTCCCTCTTTGTATTTATATTAACATGCTCTAAAAATAAGTTTTAAAACAAGCTATAGATCTCAAGGCCTCATTTCCTTGGACTCTTAAATACTATTTAAAACTGTATTCCCGAACTACTCACCACTCGGCACTCACCATTCGACACTCACCATTCGGCACTCACCACTCGGCGCTCACCATTCTGCACAGCTACAATTTTATATATATGTATATATATATATTATAGTTGTTTTTTTTTCTTTTTGCTGGCATCCGTCCGTCACAATGTGACAATGGCGTAGACATCGCAGGACGAAATCAAATGGCCTGGGATTATGCTTTAAAAGTTTATAAGCTGGTTCCTCACACAGCAAATTGCCTCTCTCCACACCACTGGATAACTAAAGGGAACATCATGTGGAGGTTAATAGGTTGACACCAGTGGCGTCACAGGAGTTGTCGGAATGTTTCATTGTACCAATGTTATCCGCCTACAGGACTCCATCTCCGGGTTTGAATTCAGAGTTTCCCTCTCTTAGATGAGTCGCCATCCTAGAGTGCTGGTGATGTTTTAGTTTGACTTGGTGGGGATTGAACTCCTGTTCAGTAACTTGAGATCGGCCCAGTTTAGACCACTCGGCTAAAATTATATTGCATTATGACTTGGGGATACTTAAAGTAAACCAACTGTTGTCAGTAAGGATAATTTCAATAAATTTATCCTAAATCGTGCGTGTAGTCATAAACCTTAGAAAACTTATTTAATTTTTAAATAATCCCCCCCCCCCTAATACAACAACGGGTCTTTTCACACAGGTAATCATCTGACATCAACTTTACCTGTGAGGTGTGGTCTTCCAACACCGTCCCTCATGGGATCCTATGTGCAATAATGGAATTAGACATCTTAACCTGCCAAGAAATTCCTTTTCACCTTCGATTTTATCTAGGTACCACCATAGTAACTTTAACAGCTGACTAGAACTGCCGACTAAAAATGCTGACTAAAACAGCTGACTATAACAGCTGACTAGAACTGCCGACTATAACAGCTGACTACAACTGCCGACTAAAACAGCTGATTAAAACAGCTGACTATAACAGCTGACTGGAACTGCCGACTAAAACAGCTGACAAGAACTGCCGACTATAACAGCTGACTATAACAGCTGACTATAACAGCCGACTATAACAGCTGACTAGAACTGCCGACTATAACAGCTGACTAAAACAGCTGACTATAACAGCTGACTAGAACTGCCGACTAAAACAGCTGACTAGAACTGCCGACTATAACAGCTGACTAAAACAGCTGACTATAAAAGCTGACTAGAACTGCCGACTATAACAGCTGACTAAAACAGCTGACTATAACAGCTGACTAGAACTGCCGGCTATAACAGCTGACTAAAACAGCTGACTATAACAGCTGACTAGAACTGCCGACTAAAAAAGCTGACTAAAACAGCTGACTATAACAGCTGACTAGAACTGCCGACTATAACAGCTAAATAAAACAGCTGACTATAACAGCTGACTAAAACAGCTGACTATAACAGCTGACTAAAACAGCTGACTAGAACAGCTGACTAGAACAGCTGACTAGAACAGCTGACTAAAACAGCTGACTATAACAGCTGACTAAAACAGCTGACTAGAACAGCTGAATAAAACAGCTGACTATAACAGCTGACTAGAACTGCCGACTAAAACAGCTGACTAGAACTTCCGACTAAAACAGCTGACTAGAACTGCCGACTAAAACAGCTGACTAGAACAGCCGACTATAACAGCTGACTAGAAGTGCCGACTAAAACAGCTGACTAGAACTGCCGACTATAACAGCTGACTAGAACTGCCGACTAAAACAGCTGACTAGAACTGCCGACTAAAACAGCTGACTAGAACAGCCGACTATAACAGCTGACTAGAAGTGCCGACTAAAACAGCTGACTAAAACAGCTGACTATAACAGCCGACTAAAACAGCTGACTATAACAGCTGACTAGAACTGCCGACTATAACAGCTGACTAGAACTGCCGACTATAACAGCTGACTAGAACTGCCGACTATAACAGCTGACTAGAACTGCCAACTATAACCACCGTCAACTGTCTCTCCAATCCAAGCATGCTACTTGGCGTAGTGTAACCATTGGCGCATCTAGGGTTGTTGCCCCCCCCCGGGGCATGACAAGCTTTTTTTCACCACCCCCCCCCC
>CAXITT010000909.1:206568-228735 GCA_964033795.1 Lymnaea stagnalis | reverse complement strand
ACAGGAAACCCCCCCCCCCCCCCCCCCCAACCATGTTAAGATCGCATCCTACTTGATTCAGTCCCGCCTGATCGTTTGCTGAGTGGGGGGTTCCCTGTACGTTACCTTGTCTCCGAGTTAGTCTTACTTACAGTTTGTCAGTGGCTACTTGCATTAAGCCAGTGGTTACTTTTAGATTACTTTCCAGTCTAAGTCGTCTTCTCTTTCTTTCAACAAGACATTGGACACACTTTGACGGTGTCGTGCGCTAATCTGTGTTCGTTTCCGTTTCAAAGGATCCATCTTTTGTTATAGCTCGATTCTGTGAATTCTGAAAATAAGGATATTACAGTGAAGATTAAACTGCAATGGTAAAGTGAAGTATTAAGTATAGAGTAGTGTTGTAATATTCAAGACTTGATATAGACTCTAGTTTGAATAGTCGCGCATAAACATGTTATAAAGAAGTTGTTTTTTTTCCAATTCGGTATGTCGTTAATAAGCTAATGTATGTCTAATAGTTTGTGTTTTCGCGGTCACTTAAGAGATTCTGTCTTTCAAAACTGCAGCGCTTCTCTTTCTTCTAATGGATTGAACTAAGAATGATTTATTTAATCTCAAATAATCTTCTTTCGTAAGAGGTAAATGTAACTTAATTATAAAGTGTTTAAAAAAAAGAAAGATCGTTAAATAGGAAACGTAATCCAGCATTTATCCCCCCCCCCCCAGGCCTCACACGCAAAAAGACACTAAATGTAATGTACAAAACTGGTTATAAATTTTGGAACAATGAACCATGATTTAAGTGGTTATGAATTTTGAGCCAAATGAACCATTTAACTGGTTATACATGTTAGACCAAATGAACCATTTAACTGGTTATAAGTGTTGAACCATATGAACCATTTAACACTTGGGCCTATCTGGTCAGGGTAAATTGTTTTACTTTAAATTATTCAGCTTGTAGCCTAAGTTATTTGCCGAAACGAAATCAAAGAGAAACGCGTTTAAAAAAAAAAATCTTTTCGCATTGATCTATTAAAGAATATCCTCTAGTTATTTGACTTCTAGACGAATGTGGTGCTTGAAGCTGACATCTTTCATAACTTTACATGATTGTGGTGCTTGAAGCTGGCATCTTTCATAACTTTACATGATTGTGGTGCTTGAAGCTGACATCTTTCATCTGACATCTTTCATAACTTTATATGATTGTGGTGCTTGAAGCTGAAATCTTTCATAACTTTATTTTGTGGTCATGCCCATTCGTATTTTACCAATTTATTCTTCTCATGATAATTTCTTTCTAAATGGATGGTAAATATCTCATCATTTCCGAGTTATGTCTTTGTGTTAAGATGATTTATGATAATTTTTTAGACTCCATTCTAGTTTTGAAATAATCATACTCATGATATTCTTTTTCCTACCACAAATAGTTTTAGTAGCCTATTATATCCAAGCAACTTATCCTGGGACTTTAGAAAAAAAAAAATCAATTATTTAAAAATTTATATCTCACACAGCTCAGATTCAATTAAAATTCACAACAAAATTCTGTTTTCAAAGAGTTCGTGTGCTAATAAAGCCGAAATTATGCAACAAGAAATATGATGACACAAGACTCGTTGTTTGAAGTTATAGTATAGACTCGTCAGTCGTTCGACACACGCACGGCTTTAACGCACGGCTTTATCCAAGCACGAACTCAAATGTCAACATTGTCATTTGTATTCCTAGAGATCCATTCCAACTTTAATCCCAAATTTGCGTCATGATTCCACCAAAGCACACTTGCGCCATAATGTAGCAAGTCGCCTGTGTTTTGTAAAAGCCGTAAGTCGAGCTGCACACAGGAGTGACGTAATTGACTGAGACAGGCGAGTTTATGCTCCTGTCTTACAAACCCTTATGAAGTGTTGTTGGATTCATATGTGCTGTATATTTACATAGATATACCGTATGAAGATAGCCTCATTTGTCGGTTACCTTCTGCTTATTTCCACATCTTTTTGGGGCATAGCTTTATAATGATAACTGACATACGATTAAGTTTCTAGAACCACATGTCCACTATAAAGTATAGTATAATGTAAAGTATAAAGTAAAGTATAAGGTTAAGTATAAGGCTGCGGCTATTCGGACCCGGGTCCGAGAAGTAAGAGTTAGGTTTATTAAAAAAATATTTAAACTTTATTGTAGGGTTGTAAGACAAAATTATTATCAAATGAAAGATAATTGAATGGACTATATTTTTTGTAAACTTACTTCTTACGTTGAACTAAAATAAACTACAACAAATGACATCCGAATAGCATTGAGTCAAAATGGACCCGGAAAGGCAGCGCCGCTATTCGGACCCGGGTCCCTTTAGACTCAATGCTATTCGGATGTCATTTGTGGTAGTTTATTTTAGTTCAACTGAAGAAGTAAGTTGACCAACATAAAGCCCACTCAATTATCTTTCATTAGATACCAAATTTTTCTTACAACATAACAGTAATATTTTTTTTTAAATTTTAATCCCAACCTCTCAGTTCTTGGACCCGGGTCCGAATAGCCATTTCGTAAGTATAAAGTAAAATTATAAAGTAAAGTGTAAAGTTTAACCACACGGCTAGTATAGAGTATAGTATAAAGTGAAGTATAAAGTAATGTATGAAGCTATAAATGTTGAGGCCTGGGATACACAAGAAAGGTTCATAATGTTTTCATGCCATTATTGATGATAAATTTTAATTAAAGAGAGGAAGCGGTAATTAAATTATGTTTGTGTCAGCGGGTGTGTGAGCGCGTGAGCGTGTGTGTGAGCGTGTGAGCGTGTGTGTGAGCGTGTCTGTTTGTAATTGCAGAAATGGCGTTGACTAGCCTTACTTTAGATGATAAATGGCGTTGACTAGCCTTACTTTAGATGATAAATGGCGTTGACTAGCCCTACTTTAGATGATAAATGGCGTATGGGGTGTTTTTATCAATTGAATTTGATTACTTTTTTTAGGCCTGTGGGAATATAAAATATTCTTTACGAACGCTCATGGAAATTTTTTACTGTAATAAAGTTTTTAAAAGTTGGTATAAATATCGTATGTATGCAACCATCCATACGTTTGGATGAAGACTAGTGGCTGGGGGTCTGAACCTGATGGGATTCAGTGGGTCTAAACCTGGTGGGAGTCACTGGGTCTGAACCTGGTGGGAATCAGTGGGTCTGAAACTGGTGGGAGTCACTGGGTCTGAACTTGGTGGGAGTCACTGGGTTTGAACCTGGTGGGAGTCAGTGGGTCTGAACCTGATGGGATTCAGTGGGTCTGAACCTGGTGGGAGTCACTGGGTCTGAACCTGGTGGGAGTCAGTGGGTCTGAACCTGGTGGGAGTCAGTGGGTCTGAACCTGGTGGGAGTCAGTGGGTCTGAACCTGGTGGGAGTCAGTGGGTCTGAACCTAGTGGTAGTCAGTGGGTCTGAACCTGGTGGGAGTCAGTGGGTCTGAACATGGTGGAAGTCAGTGGGTCTGAACCTGGTGGAAGTCAGTGGGTTGAGTCAGTGGGTGTGAACCTGATGTGAGTCAGTGGGTCTGAACCTGGTGGGAGTCACTGGGTCTGAACCTGGTGGGAGTCAGTGGGTCTGAACCTGATGGGATTCAGTGGGTCTGAACCTGGTGGGAGTCACTGGGTCTGAACCTGGTGGGAGTCACTGGGTCTGAACCTGGAGGGAGTCAGTGCCTCTGAACCTGGTGGGAGTCAGTGGGTCTGAACCTGGTGGGAGTCAGTGGGTCTGCACCTGGTGGGAGTCAGTGGGTCTGAACCTAGTGGTAGTCAGTGGGTCTGAACCTGGTGGGAGTCAGTGGGTCTGAACATGGTGGAAGTCAGTGGGTCTGAACCTGGTGGAAGTCAGTGGGTCTGAACCTGGTGGGAGTCAGGGAGTCTGCACCTGAAGGGAGTCAGTGAGTCTGGACCTGAAGGGAGTCAGTGGGTCTGAACCTGATGGGAGTCAATGAGTCGAATGTGAATCTGATGGTAGCTGGTGCGGGACTTAAGAGAAAATTGAATATACAAATGAACATATCTCTGAAAGTAGAAGCGGCCAATGTGTCAAATAAGCTATCCACCAGTTTCACGACCTAATTGTCTTCGTTGTAAATTGTTTTTTTTATTTTCTACATCTTTCTTTAGATTTCTACATAATTAGAATCAGTGTTACCAGTGCTATTCGATAAATGTAAGATTTGGATGGTTTTCTGTGACCTTTCTGTGTGTGTTAAGATGTCAACACACTTCTTAACGATCCCATCAGATTCATCTGGTTTACATTCTCAGTGTGGATGAAGGACATCTTATGGACAGAATTTCTCAGTTTTAAAAGTGATGATCATAATACCAAATGTCACGTCTATGCCACCAAAAATAGAAGTCGGGGAATTATCTCACTAAAAATTGAAGTGTGGGGACAATCTCACCAAAAATTCAACTGTGGGGACCATCTCACCAAAAGCAACCAAAAATGATATCTAGTAATCGTCCTGTCCACATTACTTATGTCTGATAATCGGTTACTTGTATCGAGTATGGGGATTAACAAAGCTCTGAGTGTGTACACGTATCGGAGACTGAGATCGAGGTGACATATACATGCACGCGAATATGACAGCCTAACATGCTGTGGCTGACCCTCGTGTTGTACCATCTGATTGTTTGTGAGTTCCTCTTCAGGACGGTCAAGGCAGGGGGACGAGTCAGAAGAAGTAAGTACACTTGATTTGATGACGTCATTTAGATTACATTGGTTTTTTAATATATAGATATATGCCATTGCTTATTATAATTTGTGTAAGACAAATATTCAATGTAAATGTCCCAAGTGTGATTAAGATCTCAACGATGAGACGCTGGGTTGGTTAGATTCATTTGTTAACGTCATTTTTAACCATTAATATGTAACAAAAGAATATCAAACATAATTTGTTAATCTCTAATCCATTTTGCGAACTTTTATTTTATTTTTTTTAAATAGTTCACTAACTCCTTAGCTGTTTACTTTTGTCATTCGTAAAGGGAGGAATATATTTAACCTATAGGGTTTGTCCCTTGATGGCGGAATTCTATTAATAGAACACCCGGGTGTACAGCCTGGCCAACCTCATTAATGTATTAATCAAACATCCTGGTATTCCCTTTGGCCAATCTCGCAACAGCTGTTCGGTACCTCTACGGTCAATGTGAGCCAGCAGAGTGGATCTTAACCTAGACGGGAACGTGATGACAACTTTATTTTACGAGCGATGTGTACAAACATATTGCCAATACTGTATATATGCGGAAATACATTGTTAGATGATTTGTTTTACGAAAACGTTGTTTGAAAATAGTAACAATAGGTCATGCGATGTGACGTTTTCCGGTGTCTGAAATAACAAACCCTACACAATAATTACGGGAGGTAATTCTTCATTTTAAAAAATAAAATAAAAATTACACTAACGCCATCGGTTTCTAAACTAAAAGCTGTTTTTTTGTTGTTTTTAAAAATCTGTTTATTTTGTTCTAAAACTAATCATCAACAGCAATAAAATAGGACATATCAAATAAAAGAAACTCCTGGCTGGAGAGAGTTGAAGTAACGGGAGATGCTTTTGATAACATTGGAGCCATTACAAAGCTGCTCTTTGCCTTTATAATCCCGATTCCTCTAAGGTGACCGGCATCTAGCACGGAGTCTCACCGAAGAATATCGTCTCTCTTTATGTCTTGATGTTGGTGATCTCCGAAGCCGTGCACTGCAAAGTGTATCGTGTAACTTACGTGAGTGACCCCCCCACTCCCCCCCCCCGTCCGCCCGTGCAACGTGTTCACTAACGTAGCATATCTAATACCCCCCCTTCCCCCTCCCCCCCGCCAAGCTCCAAGAATTCCATGTCTGCACATAATAACCCCCCCCCCCAACCCTCCACACATGCTCATTGTTCCAGTAATCAGAACCAGACAACAGACGTGGCCGCCTGAATTAGATTCTACACAAAATTTATTGCATTTATTGTATAAACTAGAGATAGGGCTTTCCCAGGAGTTCAATCATGGCCGCCAAGACTGAGTGTGTGCGTGTGGGCCACTTTTTATTTTGATTTTAAAAAAAACAACAAAAATTACTATTATTTCCGAAGAGTTTTATTTGTAAACTACCAAATCATAAAATCATAAAATCATAAAATCATAAAATCATAAAATCATAAAATCATAAAATCATAAAATCATAACATCATAACATCATAACATCATAAAATCATAAAATCATAAAATCATAAAATCATAAAATCATAAAATCATAAAATCATAAAATCATAAAATCATAAAATCATAAAATCATAAAATCATAAAATCATAGTCCATGTCAATGTATGTTTTAAACATAATAGAATATTAAACTATATAAAAAATATTTCATTTTAAAAATAATTTTGGAATACATGACAGCCTTAGAGAGATGCATTGTGCTTAAACTGGCCAAATATTCACTCGAGACAGATTCGTATTCTTTTAGTTCAGCTGGTTCTTGTGAACAAATATCCCCGGAGACTTTCAGCAAAGTAAGGATTTTATAACTTGCTTTTTCAAATCTAATTTATTGTTATTTAGTATTTTTTTAGAAATCAGCGTCCATTCTCTTCAATTTGGATTTATTTCAATTCATTTCATTAATGAGAACATATGGCCTCCTTTTTAAATAGTTTTTTTTTTTTTTTGGTTCTTAATTATCATATTAAAAACAGAAAAAAAAATTGATGAAACGTGACCACCAGGAGAACACTTACGAATTAAATTTACGCATTTACTTAATATTTTAACAATTTATAATTTATTTACAGTTAGAATAGCCAGCCATTTATTTTGAAAAGATGTCCAAATATCACGGACGTAGCTCCTTATTCTTTCAATCTAAGAATGACTTTAGTTTATTATTGCAATAACCTCACACCCATGCCCCCCTCCCCTTTTCCACACACACGCAAAAGTTTAAATATTTAGGAATTTGACGTTTTAAAATACTGATAATTTTGTCTTGCTTTCCTTAAAACACATATCAGACACATCTCTTAGACCATTCAAATTGACTTATCACAGACTTCTTCACTTATCTCATTTAAATTCAAATATAATTATCACAGATTTGTTCCCTTATATCAATATACCAAAATTATCATAGACGTCTTCACTTAAGTCAATCAAATGGGCTTATCAGAGACATCTTCACTTATCATAAAGAACCAGACTTATCACAGATTTCTTCATTCATCTCATTCATATAGATTTATCACAGACTTCTTCACTTCTCATAAACAAACAGACTTATCACATACTTCTTCATTTATATCATTTAGCCAGGCCTACGAAAGATTTCTTCACTTATTGTAACGGACTATCTATGTCAAACCCCTTATCATAGACCTCACTACTCTCCTCTTTAGACTAGATTTATCATAAAACAATTTCTTTCATTTCATTAAAAATCCAAGATACATCGTAAACAAAATAAAAAATAAAATCAGACGTATCCCCCCAAAAAACCAACAACTGATTGATCACTACCATCAGGAGCAACCACAACTGATTGATCACTACCATTAGGAGCAACCACAAATGCGGTGTTTGATCAAACATTTGAGCTACATTTAGAAAGAACAGAACACCGAACGTGTTTATTTTGTTGAGCTCAAACCTCTCGTAGCTCAACGCGTGACTTTGCTGTGATGTCTTCCCACTCACGGCGTAGCAAGCTTTTAAAACATGCACAACAACAAAGGATACACATATCTTTCATCCGGGGTCTTCTGGTACGTCAGAGTGGGGTACAAAGGGATACAGCATGTGAGCTTTGTACCCTTGTACTATATACAGGGAGGGGCGGTGATGGAGTTAAATGTGGAGTTTTTCTGTTAATGTGTGATTGGGAAGACCGAAATTGGTTTATGTTACATGGTGCATATATAAATATATTACATATCAATGTGGCTGGTAAACAGTGTCGAATTTATAGAAAATCTTAGTGGGACCATTTGGTAAAATGTTCCTGGTTCACGGTATTTGAGGCTATTTGTTACATTTATATGCAGTCATCTGATATATGGCTACGTAATATCCATCCATCCATCCCTGTGGCGCTACAGCCCATGTAGGGCTTTGGCCTGCCTCACCACTTACTTCCACTCAGACCTAACTAATGCTTTTCTTATTATATACGTAATATACTTACTATAATCTTTATAAATTAAAATGCGATAAATGCAGGTTGTTATTTAGCGTTGTAGACGTTGAGGGTACTGGGATCGAAAATCTGTTAAATTGGGGTCGGGTTCTTGACAAGGAACTGCTACTTATAGTTTCAGACATCGCACACGAAAAGCACGCATTCGCTAATATAAACCAATGAATATATTAAAGTAGATTTCACCAACAGTTTACAGTGGCCGACAGAGGCAATCAGCAAAGCAGATCCCTTGAAAGCACAGGGCGACATCAAGACATTGTCCTATCTGGAGTAATCATCATGTCCGCTGAACACGATATCGCTGAGATCTATGTCATGGTCATGAAGTTAAGATTTTATCCCCGGCGATACCTGCGTGTTAGAGTATCGAATTTATGACTTTTGAAAATATTTATTCATATTTCGTTCTTTCTGTACGAAAATGAAAGCACTGGGACTTTTTCTGGAATGGGGCAGTTCTCAGAGAGGACACACAACCTGCATAGCTTTCATGAACATTCTAAAATCTACCATTGATATAATATATATATTTTTGAAAACCATCCGGGTAATTTTACGTAATGAAGTGATTTTTAGAAGCTTAATTTTGGTTAAGTCGATAATAAATGGGTTTATTGTCGAATCTTTTCCTAGTTGTGACGCACACGTCATAAAATTGTCTTTTTTTTCTGTTGTGAATTTGCAATTTATTTTTATTTTTTTTTAAAGAAGAAAATATTGTGACAGTTTAAGCAGTTTAAGCTAATACAAAGTATAATTCATTCAGAAAGGATTGGTTCGAGTGGAGAAATATCAACGCGTCATAAAGTTTCTATAGTTTTAAATAACAAAGAAAAAACAAATATCTAAATTTAGGGACACATGTTGCAAAGGGCAACTTGCCCAGGAAAAATAGATTTCTGTCTATCGTCGTTTTCCCCAGTCTGTGTCGTTGTAGGGTCACTTTTGTTTGCTGTAACAAGGGCACCCAATACCTTAATCCGACTCTTAGTCAACTATGTTATAATCAATTCTTCAAAGATATGAATATGAAGAAATAGGGACCATTGCCAGGGGTTAATCGTAGAATGTGAAGTAACAGTGACCATTGCCAGGGGTTAATCATAGAATGTGAAGTAATAGTGACCATTGTCATGGCTTAAGCTTAGAATATGAAGAAAAGTGACCATTGTCAGTTTTGTTATTTAAATAAACATTAACTTATTTTATTAAGCGTGCCACGTTTATGTTGTGAAAATGAAACAATCTCTACATCCGAGCAAAACAGCATGAAACAATCTCTATATCCGAGCAAAACAGCATGAAACAATCTCTATATCCGAGCAAAACAGCATGAAACATATTCGATTACGCCCAGCTGACACGAGACATGGGCAGAGAGCTACCGCCCTGGGCTGTGAGCCCCTAATGGACGAGCTTTAATGGGTGAACGCTCCACTGGAAATTCATCTTTCAATAAAACAGTTTTCAACAACGGTAAACACGAACAATGTGGGAAGATGGGAGAGAACTGCATTCCATTTGGGTGATTTGCAGCCGAAATAACGATAAGGCTTGAACCCTTGTCCTGCACTGCCAGGCCAAGGGTGGGGGAGCGGCTGACCATATAGCATGATTGTCTATTATGTGGTGTAACATGGCTAGACCATCATCTGAACAAAATAATAGGCCATTCTAAATGTAATTATGAAAGTTTTAATAATTTCTAAACTTGTAGAAATCAGCTGCTAATGTTGTATACTCCTTTAAACCATATTAAATTTACATATCTTTCAAAGTCATACAAGTTTGCTACAATTTTAAAAAAAAAATGATGGGAGTGGTGGAAAAACCTCGCTTTTCAATGATTTACTTTTTTCTTTTTGTAAAATAAAATTAAAAACCATTGGATTAAAGCTTAAAAGGATTTAAGTTGCCTGAAAGTGGTTTAAAGTATGTCCATGTATGAAATAGGAGTTATGAAACATATGAATTTAGAGGGGAACAAAAAAGTATCTCTATTATAAGGGTTCCCAAATAGTCTCAAAATGGAGAGCAGCACCAGTAACGTACTAAGTAACACAAACTTCTGTAACTAGAAAGCAGACGTGCCACTTTCAAGTATTTCCTCAGTTTCAGAGACACGGAACAAACCTGTTTAGGCAAAGGGGGAATATTTTTTTTAACATAACAAATCATCTTTACGTTCCTTTCAACTAAATTTTCAAGGGCTATACATCTGAAAGCTAAAAAATAACCCAGTACTATAAAAATATAATGGCTTACATTGTGTACATTTAACTTTGTGTTTAAAAAAAACGAGTTGTACACCGTGAACATATTTAATGTGCAAATCACCAGTCCGTGACGTTGTTTCAAGGAGTAACTTTTCCTATTTCAGTCTGCATCGTAATCCGTCCTCCCATTCACAATATCCGTTTCCCTTGCCCATGGTGCACATTAGACCAAGATGCACATTAGACCAAAATGCACATTAGACCAAGATGCACATTAGACCAAGATGCACATTAGACCAAGATGCACATTAGACCATGTCACAAGCTGCCTAGAATGACCCCCTTTCCATTTATTTAAACAAGTAGCTTGTGGTTAATAAAATTACAACCGCCAAATCTTTGACGATTGTAAAATCAAGTTTTCAATCTCAAAATTATCTTGTCTTATTTGGATGAGGCTCTGGCACACAAACTCTGCGCATCAAAACTTAGTGGATAGACAATATGATGTGTTACGACGGCCTTTTCAAATCTTCCACGAACTACATTTTTGTAACTAGGCCTACCAACACGCATTATACATACGCGCAATGAATATATCACGAGGTGTGCAATATTATTTTGCATTTTGCAGTATGAGGTGTGCATTTGAAATCAGGGATCAAATAAAATTGCGAAAGTTAGATTTAAAAAATGTTGGTGAAATACCAACCACGCAAGAATATAAAATGCTGGCGTTGTTTATGACAGAAATTGTTAGCAACTTTTTATAGTAAACTAAAGTTTACTCTGGCCTTTTATAGTAAACTAAAGTTTACTCTGGCCTTTTCATAGTAAACTAGATTTTACTCTGATCTTTTTGTAGTGAAATAAACTTGACTCTGGCCTTTTTATAGTAAAACTAAACTTTACTTTGGCCTTTTCATAGGAAATTAAACATGACTGTGGCCTTTTTATAGTAAATTAAACTTTACTTTGGCCTTTTCATAGTAAATTAAACTTTACTCTGGCCTTTTCATAGTAAATTAAACTTTACTCTGGCATTTTCAAAGTAAATTAAACTTTACTCTGGCCTTTTTATAGTAAACTAAAGTTTACCCTGGCGCAATGGTAAAATTTTCAGCCGATTTACCTTGTTTTAAACTTTGCAAAAATACACTAATCGCAAAGAAAACATTTCTAATTAATTGATTATCAATGTGTATTTAAATATTTAATTAGCCTTTAAATTTCATTGAGATATGCGTTTCAAAGGACACTTGATTCTAGTAGTGTGATGAGGGTGCACTGGTTTAGCTGAATTACCTTGGAGATGATATTGCACTGGTTTAGCTGAATTACCTTGGAGATGATGGTGCACTGGTTTAGCTGAATTACCTTGGAGATCATGGTGCACTGGTTTAGCTGAATTACCTTGGAGATGATGGTGCACTGGTTTAGCTGAATTACCTTGGAGATGATGGTGCACTGGTTTAGCTGATAAAAAATGGAGATGATGGTGCATTGATTTAGCTGAATTACCTTAGAGATGATGGTGCACTGGTTTAGCTGATAAAAAGTGGAGATGATGGTGCATTGGTTTAGCTAATAAAAAGTGGAGATGATGGTGCATTGGTTTAGATGATAAAAAGTGGAGATGATGGTGCATTGGTTTAGATAATAAAAAGTGGAGATGATGGTGCATTGGTTTAGATGATAAAAAGTGGAGATGATGGTACTTTGGTTTAGCTGATAAAAAGTGGAGATGATGGTGCATTGGTTTAGATGATAAAAAGTGGAGATGATGGTGCATTGGTTTAGATGATGAAACGTGGAGATGATGGTGCATAGGTTTAGCTAATAAAAAGTGGAGATGATGTTGCATTGGTTTAGCTGATAAAAAGTGGAGATGATGGTGCACTGGTTTAGCTGATAAAAAGTGGAGATGATGGTGCATAGGTTTAGATGATAAAAAGTGGAGATGATGGTGCATTGGTTTAGCTAATAAAAAGTGGAGATGATGGTGCACTGGTTTAGCTGATAAAAAGTGGAGATGATGGTGCATTGGTTTAGATGATGAAAAGTGGAGATGATGGTGCATTGGTTTAGATAATAAAAAGTGGAGATGATGGTGCATTGGTTTAGCTGATAAAAAGTGGAGATGATGGTGCACTGGTTTAGCTGATAAAAAGTGGAGATGATGGTGCATAGGTTTAGCTGATAAAAAGTGGAGATGATGGTGCATTGGTTTAGATGATAAAAAGTGGAGATGATGGTGCATTGGTTTAGTTGATAAAAAGTGGAGATGATGGTGCATTGGTTTAGCTGATAAAAAGTGGAGATGATGGTGCATTGGTTTAGATGATAAAAAGTGGAGATGATGGTGCATTGGTTTAGATGATAAAAAGTGGAGATGATGGTACTTTGGTTTAGATGATAAAAAGTGGAGATGATGGTACTTTGGTTTAGATGATAAAAAGTGGAGATGATGGTACTTTGGTTTAGATGATAAAAAGTGGAGATGATGGTACTTTTGTTTAGATGATAAAAAGTGGAGATGATGGTACTTTGGTTTAGCTAATAAAAAGTGGAGATGATGGTGCATTGGTTTAGCTGATTTACAAGGAAGCCTTGCTTTTTTTAACGAGGAGTATCTGAAAGTTAAAAAAAAATGTCTCAATGGAAATACTTGGCACATATTTGTAAATCGTGTAGTTGGCTGGGAGAAATAGTGGGCCGTAATCGGCATGGGAGACATAGGGGCCGTAATCGTCTGAGAGACATAGGGGCCGTAATCGGATGTGAGACATAGTTGGCCGTAATCGGATGTAGACATATGGGGCTGTAGTCGGCTGTTAGACATAATGAGCGGTATTATTTAAATTTAATTTATATACATTGGTAGATCAGTTCAGTAACTTATTTTTTTTTAATGTATATTTAACATGGTTGCTGCACTTCACAAGACCTTCCTTTTTTGTGACTGTTGGAAGTCGCTGTTTTCTTGACAAGCCAATAGTTTAGACGTTTCAAAATGGTTGCTAATGTCAGAGATTCTAAAAATTCTTTTCACATTTAGAATTTAAAATATTAAACAACTGTTTATTATTAGTTCTTTTAAATTTGACTCGTGCAGTCACACAGACTGAAGCGATCAATTCGTTTTCTACACTATTTCTTGTCACAAATTTGCGTTAAACATGTGACACAATAAAATTAAAAAAACAAAATATTCCCCCTTTGCTTAAACAGGTTTGTTCCGTGCCTCTGAAACTGGGTAAATACTTGAAAGTGGCACGTCTGCTTTCTAGTTACAGAAGTTTGTGTTATTTAGTACGTTACTGGTGCTGCTCTCCATTTTGAGACTATTTGGCAACCCTTATAATAGAGATATTTTTTGTTCCCCTCTAAATTCATATGGGTTTACTATTTCATACATGGACATACTTTAAACCACTTTCATTACGTCTTGTTCGAATGAAACTGGCAAAAGAACATTTACATTATAAAATGTTTAAAAAATAAATTCTATTTAAGATTGAACTTGTGTATTTATTTCATTAATTTGGTGTTGAGATGATGAAAAAAAAAACACTTTTTTTTCAAATTTATTATTATAATTTTTTTTTTTTGTTTACTTAAAAACGAATTGAGACCTGTCATTCCACAAATGCTTTTGAAATAGAACGAGAACTTTTGATAAAAAGTGGAGATGATGGTGCATTGGTTTAGCTGATAAAAAGTGGAGATGATGGTGCATTGGTTTAGATGATAAAAAGTGGAGATGATGGTGCATTGGTTTAGATGATAAAAAGTGGAGATGATGGTGCATTGGTTTAGCTGATAAAAAGTGGAGATGATGGTGCATTGGTTTAGATGATAAAAAGTGGAGATGATGGTGCATTGGTTTAGATGATAAAAAGTGGAGATGATGGTGCACTGGTTTAGCTGATAAAAAGTGGAGATGATGATGCATTGGTTTAGATGATAAAAAGTGGAGATGATGGTGCATTGGTTTAGATGATAAAAAGTGGAGATGATGGTACTTTGGTTTAGATGATAAAAAGTGGAGATGATGGTACTTTGGTTTAGATGATAAAAGTGGAGATGATGGTACTTTGGTTTAGATGATAAAAAGTGGAGATGATGGTACTTTGGTTTAGATGATAAAAAGTGGAGATGATGGTACTTTGGTTTAGATGATAAAAAGTGGAGATGATGGTANCCTACCTGCGAGATCTAGTCCAACTCTGTCATTCCTACCTGCGAGATCTAGTCCAACTCTGTCATTCCTACCTGCGAGATCTAGTCCAACTCTGTCATTCCTACCTGCGAGATCTAGTCCAACTCTGTCATTCCTACCTGCGAGATCTAGTCCAACTCTGTCATTCCTACCTGCGAGATCTAGTCCAACTCTGTCATTCCTACCTGCGAGATCTAGTCCAACTCTGTCATTCCTACCTGCGAGATCTAGTCCAACTCTGTCATTCCTACCTGCGAGATCTAGTCCAACTCTGTCATTCCTACCTGCGAGATCTAGTCCAACTCTGTCATTCCTACCTGCGAGATCTAGTCCAACTCTGTCATTCCTACCTGCGAGATCTAGTCCAACTCTGTCATTCCTACCTGCGAGATCTAGTCCAACTCTGTCATTCCTACCTGCGAGATCTAGTCCAACTCTGTCATTCCTACCTGCGAGATCTAGTCCAACTCTGTCATTCCTACCTGCGAGATCTAGTCCAACTCTGTCATTCCTACCTGCGAGATCTAGTCCAACTCTGTCATTCCTACCTGCGAGATCTAGTCCAACTCTGTCATTCCTACCTGCGAGATCTAGTCCAACTCTGTCATTCCTACCTGCGAGATCTAGTCCAACTCTGTCATTCCTACCTGCGAGATCTAGTCCAACTCTGTCATTCCTACCTGCGAGATCTAGTCCAACTCTGTCATTCCTACCTGCGAGATCTAGTCCAACTCTGTCATTCCTACCTGCGAGATCTAGTCCAACTCTGTCATTCCTACCTGCGAGATCTAGTCCAACTCTGTCATTCCTACCTGCGAGATCTAGTCCAACTCTGTCATTCCTACCTGCGAGATCTAGTCCAACTCTGTCATTCCTACCTGCGAGATCTAGTCCAACTCTGTCATTCCTACCTGCGAGATCTAGTCCAACTCTGTCATTCCTACCTGCGAGATCTAGTCCAACTCTGTCATTCCTACCTGCGAGATCTAGTCCAACTCTGTCATTCCTACCTGCGAGATCTAGTCCAACTCTGTCATTCCTACCTGCGAGATCTAGTCCAACTCTGTCATTCCTACCTGCGAGATCTAGTCCAACTCTGTCATTCCTACCTGCGAGATCTAGTCCAACTCTGTCATTCCTACCTGCGAGATCTAGTCCAACTCTGTCATTCCTACCTGCGAGATCTAGTCCAACTCTGTCATTCCTACCTGCGAGATCTAGTCCAACTCTGTCATTCCTACCTGCGAGATCTAGTCCAACTCTGTCATTCCTACCTGCGAGATCTAGTCCAACTCTGTCATTCCTACCTGCGAGATCTAGTCCAACTCTGTCATTCCTACCTGCGAGATCTAGTCCAACTCTGTCATTCCTACCTGCGAGATCTAGTCCAACTCTGTCATTCCTACCTGCGAGATCTAGTCCAACTCTGTCATTCCTACCTGCGAGATCTAGTCCAACTCTGTCATTCCTACCTGCGAGATCTAGTCCAACTCTGTCATTCCTACCTGCGAGATCTAGTCCAACTCTGTCATTCCTACCTGCGAGATCTAGTCCAACTCTGTCATTCCTACCTGCGAGATCTAGTCCAACTCTGTCATTCCTACCTGCGAGATCTAGTCCAACTCTGTCATTCCTACCTGCGAGATCTAGTCCAACTCTGTCATTCCTACCTGCGAGATCTAGTCCAACTCTGTCATTCCTACCTGCGAGATCTAGTCCAACTCTGTCATTCCTACCTGCGAGATCTAGTCCAACTCTGTCATTCCTACCTGCGAGATCTAGTCCAACTCTGTCATTCCTACCTGCGAGATCTAGTCCAACTCTGTCATTCCTACCTGCGAGATCTAGTCCAACTCTGTCATTCCTACCTGCGAGATCTAGTCCAACTCTGTCATTCCTACCTGCGAGATCTAGTCCAACTCTGTCATTCCTACCTGCGAGATCTAGTCCAACTCTGTCATTCCTACCTGCGAGATCTAGTCCAACTCTGTCATTCCTACCTGCGAGATCTAGTCCAACTCTGTCATTCCTACCTGCGAGATCTAGTCCAACTCTGTCATTCCTACCTGCGAGATCTAGTCCAACTCTGTCATTCCTACCTGCGAGATCTAGTCCAACTCTGTCATTCCTACCTGCGAGATCTAGTCCAACTCTGTCATTCCTACCTGCGAGATCTAGTCCAACGAAAAAAAGGAAGAAAATACTTTTTTTTTCTCCTCTTCTAAATATAACAGTCCAATAGTCCGTAGTCTGCCCTCTTTCTGTTCGGGGACGATGGGCGGAGATGAGATGTAAAAGGAAAGAAGTGGGGCGGGGGTGATGGTGGTGATAAGATTAATATGAAGCAATTCACGTCTTTCACACATGTTATGACGATTCTCAAAACTCTCTATTCAAACTGTTATTGTACTGAACAAATATTTATTCATGATTTTCAAACGTTGTCGCGGTCGCCGCCTGCCAGCCTCTCGCATTTCACCAATGTCTCACCAGCCCATGTCTCACCAGCCCAGACATTGGGGATACACCGCAAATCGACACTGATCTAACTGCCTTAGAAACGCCATATCAAATTGTCCCCATGCACTCACACAATGACGCTGCATTGAATTGATTCAGAACGGGTCGCTGTGAATTTTCAGTTGATTAAAACCGTCTTGAGTATGTTAGATTCCTTTATGCCGGCTTTGACAAAGTCAATGTCACGAGCACAAACGATCCTGTGTTTGAATGGAACGTAAGCTCGGGGTGACCCCACCGCTAGGATGGGACCAGATATACTATTTGAGAATGTCATTGGAACACAGTGACATAGGCACATTACAGTGTGACATGGTCCTACATGGTGACATAGGCAGGCCCCTTACAGTATGACATGGTCCTACACCGTGACATAGGCCTCTAACAGTGTGACATGGTCCTACATGGTGTCATAGGCCCATTGCAGTGTGACATAGTCCTACATGGTGCATTAGGCCCATTACATTGTGAAATGGTCCTACATGAGCCATAGGCCTCTTACAGTATGACATGGTCCTACATCGTGACATAGGCCCATTACATTATGACATGTCCTACACCGTAACATAGGTCCATTGCAGTGTGACATCGTCCTACACCGTAACATAGGCCCATTGCAGTGTGACATGGTCCTACACCGTTAAATAGGCCCACTGCAGTGTGACATGGTCCTACACCGTAGCATAGGCCCATTGGAGTGTGATATTTTCTTACACCGTAACATAGGCCCATTAAAGGTGTGACATGGTCCTACACCGTAACATAGGCCCATTGCAGTGTGACATGGTCCTAAACCGTAACATAGGCCCATTGCAGTGTGAGATGGTCCTACACCGTAACATAGGCCTATTGCAGTGTGGCATGGTCCTACACCTTAAAATAGGCCCATTGCAGTGTGACATGGTCCTACACCGTAACATAGGCCCATTGCAGTGTGACATGGTCCTACACCGTTAAATAGGCCCACTGCAGTGTGACATGGTCCTACACCGTGGCATAGGCCCATTGCAGTGTGACATGGTCCTACACCGTGGCATAGGCCCCTTGCAGTGTGACATGGTCCTACACCGTAACATAGGCCCATTGCAGTGTGACATGGTCCTACACCGTAACATAGGCCCATTGCAGTGTGACATGGTCCTAC
Organism: Lymnaea stagnalis; assembly: GCA_964033795.1. Classification (NCBI taxonomy): domain Eukaryota; kingdom Metazoa; phylum Mollusca; class Gastropoda; family Lymnaeidae; genus Lymnaea; species Lymnaea stagnalis. Next base: position 210,398 of record CAXITT010000909.1, on the reverse strand, counting down.
ACCGTGGCATAGGCCCATTGCAGTGTGACATGGTCCTACACCGTGGCATAGGCCCATTGCAGTGTGACATGGTCCTACACCGTGGCATAGGCCCATTGCAGTGTGACATGGTCCTACACCGTGGCATAGGCCCATTGCAGTGTGACATGGTCCTACACCGTGGCATAGGCCCATTGCAGTGTGACATGGTCCTACACCGTGGCATAGGAAGGGATGTACGGGGAGGGCGGAGGGTCAAGTGGCGGCCAACTGCAGAGAATATCCATGGAAGAGGGGCAGCAAAACTCTTGGCCCGCCCCCGGTGGCATGTACCCTAACTACGCCATCAACTGCACGGTGGCATCAGACAACGTTTCATATTGATTTTGAATGTTTTTTTTTTTAAAATTTATGAAGCCCCATTCTAATTATAATAACCAAAAGTGGCGACCAAAAGTGACGACTAAAAGTGGCGACCAAAAGTGACGACCAAAAGTGGCGACCAAAAGTGGCGACCAAAAGTGACGACCAAAAGTGACGACCAAAAGTGGCGACCAAAAGTGACGACCAAAAGTGACGACCAAAAGTGGCGACCAAAAGTGGCGACCAAAAGTGACGACCAAAAGTGACGACCAAAAGTGGCGATTAAAAGTGACGACCAAAAGTGGCGACCAAAAGTGGCGACCAAAAGTGGCGACCAAAAGTGGCGACCAAAAGTGGCGACCAAAAGTGGCGACCAAAAGTGGCGACCAAAAGTGGCGACCAAAAGTGGCGACCAAAAGTGGCGACTGAAAGGAAAGATTTGGACTGACGACTGATAAATACTTATTTCAAAATAATTTTGAATTTATTGGAATTCTTTATTTTTAACAGGTGAACATTGTCAAATTGTGCGGTTCCATGTCAAATGTTGTGGTTCTGGTCCAAAATTCTGAAAATCAAATCTCAAACACAATTCAGAAGCTCAAATCTAGAACATTATATTTATGAAACACACAAATTTGTCAAAATTTAATTTTCAAGTGTGTAAAATGATTGGGTTTTGATATTCATGGATAAACTTATATAAATGTACCCAAGATATGTTAACGCCATTGATTTTATTAATGGGTAAACATATGTTTATTTGTAAAAAGAGAATGTAACATCACTTTTTTTTCACAAATGTAATACCAATAGGATTTAAATATATTGTCATCCACGTAAAAATGTACACATCCTATTGTACACCTCCGATATGTATGTACCCAAGGAGGTTTATTATTTATCAAATTCTTTTTATTAAAATTAATACAATCTTCCACCGGATTGTAATCTCTTCCATACCCAAACTAACATATTTTGCACTTCATATGGTTGTTCTTATTTTTTTACTTTTAAGAAGGGAAAATACATTATCTGTTTTGTCACGCGCGGTTATTAAATTTAAAGAAACCTAAGAGTTTTGGCGAAATAGGCTATTCGCGCTATGACGTCATTTGCGTGATTATTTAGAACAAATTAAATGTAATTTAATTTCGCAATTTAAACAACGCACTAAAGACGCGTTAAAAACAATTTATGTTTGGGTTTTCCCGCTAAACGTGATTACAGTATAATCTTTGATCATGATTTTTTATGACTTTCAAACACATATAAAATGCTTAAAATAGTGCCTTAGTTGATACTTTAAATGTATTTGTAATTGATAGTAATAATGCTTAAACTTTTACTAAAATAAAATCGGATTTAGAATATTTTTTGCGCATTTAAATTTATTCGATTTCCGTAAAATAATAGAAAATAACTATAATTGTTTTTAGGAATCCGAACGTACTTAAATCTTATCGGTTCTTTGGAGTTAAGTCAGTATAGCTCATTCTTATACATATATTGAGCCTTAAAGAATCATAGACATGTTTGTGTACAATGTTTGTGTACAGTGTTTGCGTACAACATAATATATGATTTAATTGTTATTATCGCGAAAATTTTATTTAATCACCTTCAGTCCCACCCTCTACCTCACCTGTCTTCAATTTTAATCACTCAGATCAGTAACCTACGGCCCGCGTGCCAGACTCGACACGTGCAGACAGTGTCTTTGGCAAGTGGAAGACCAAAAAAAAAAATATATATATAAATGACTAACAAGTGCGTCTTAAATTGTAGACTAATGAGCTACTGGCACGCTGAATGAATGACATGTTTCACATTGGCACCCTGAATGAATTAGAAGACTTACTTTGGCACGCTGAATGATTTTGAAGTCTTACTTTAGCATGCAATTACCACAAGGGTGCTTACCCCCTCAGCTGACCCTTTTTTTTTTTTTTACCTTTGCAGAGACCAAACTATCACCTGAAAATATTCTGTTCTGTCCCCAGCAATAATTGGACGATACCCCGTGTGCCCCCGGGGCTGTACCTCCTGCTCTCCCATCAATCAATTACCACAAGGGTGCTTACCCCCTCAGCTGACCCTTTTTTTTTTTTTTTACCTTTGCAGAGACCAAACTATCACCTGAAAATATTCTGTTCTGTCCCCAGCAATAATTGGACGATACCCCGTGTGCCCCCGGGGCTGTACCTCCTGCTCTCCCATCAATGGCTGTGTCACGTGTGAAACCCGCCTCTTCCTCTTCATCCACCGACAGGACATGCGTGAGGTGGGCATCTGCACCCCGTCCTGCCCTGTTGGCTACTTCGGTGCCCGTCACCAGTATTACAACAAATGCACCAGTAAGTATTGTCCATAAAACAAATGTACCAGTAAGTATTGTCCATAAAACAAATGTACCAGTAAGTATTGCTCATACAACAAATGCACAAATAAGTATTGCTCATACAACAAATGCACCAGTAAGTAATGCTCATACAACAAATGTATCAGTAAGTATTGCTCATACAACAAATGTACCAGTAAGTACTGTCCATACCACAAGAGTACTGGTTAAAATTGACTTGTGATTTATTTTAATTAAGATTTTTCAAAAGAAAAGTTCCCAACAACACACACGTTTCAGTACGTGAAGCCAAAACCCATGGGCGGATCTGAATCGAGACATGCGAGGATAATTTTCTTTTGGATCATTGTGTATAAGGGGTCGTTCGCAAATTACGTCCCACTCACGGGGGGGGGGGGGGGGGGGGTGGGGGAATTTGTGACATTTAATTTTTTTTTAATTTTAAACAATCTTAATCAATTAACTTTGAAAACATTAATTTATGGTGGTCGAAATCGAAAAATGACGCAAAAACTGTTGTGGCCATTTTACATTCGGCTCGAGGAGAAATTCGTTGTTCCGCGTCACAGTTTTCTAATAATACGACATCTTAAGTCATAACGGGAAAATGTTAAAGAATAAAATGAAATCTTAGATGTATTCTAAGACTACAGACCGCCCGAAAGTGATTTTATGATTTCGGCCGAAGCCAAAACTAGGCCGAAAGTTAAAAATGACTTTCGGCCGAAACCGAAGCAGACCCCAAAAGCTTAAAGTGACTTTCGGCCGAAACCGAAGCTGAAACCAAAAACTTAAAGTGACTTTTGGCAGAACCCGAGGCCGAAACTAAAATATTTATATATTTTGAAATTCGTTCAAGCATGCATTCTACATACGTCGATGGGGGAAAGTATCAGTATTTACATCCATTCTGTTTATAAAAAAATGAGATCTTCGTGCATATTAATAAATAAACATCTAAAGGATTCTATGGCTTTTAACAGTTTAATTTAAAAGTAATTTAAATTTCTTTTAAAGGTTTTTTTTTTTTTTTTTAAATTTTTATTTTAAAAGACAATTTGGATTGTACGTGGGAGGATGCGTGTCAAAATTCATTAAAAATCGACAATAGATGAGTCCCTTTGCT
>CAXITT010000909.1:156114-176538 GCA_964033795.1 Lymnaea stagnalis | reverse complement strand
TTAACCCACCCCCAAAACCCCCTCCCCGAAACAAACCCCCCCCGGCCCCCCCCCCCCCCCAACCTCATCTCACCGTAACATATTTCCATAAGTCCAGCCTCTACCCCCCCCCTCTTCCCCCACCTCCGAACACGTTCTCTCCATCCCACCAATATCAAGAGGCACAAGCTCACACCGATCCACATTTAATCAAAATTCGAAAAAACTGGCGACTTAATTGACACACGACAAAATGTTTCCAATATCCCCCGCGACCGGTCCGACCAGGATCTCGGAGTTCTGGAACGCTATTGAAATCTCCCTCAACGATCGACTCCCCCTCCCATACAGAAGAGTTCCGCTAATGACACGGGCCGGCCAGCCAGCCAATCAGAGCTCCAGCAGCTGTTCAAAACTCTGAAGATGGCGGACCTATTTTTCACTCCTCTCTCTCTATTTTTTTTTATAATTTTTTTTTTTTTTTATATTTCCTTTTAACATCAGCGAAGTTGTCTGGTGGAATTTACAGCGGCCTAAAGAGTTGGGGGACATGGAGAATACCAGTGAGTGGCGGTGCTAAGTTTCGGGGTACTCCACGGGGAAAAAACACTCGCCTTTCCATTGGTGAGTGGATTCAGACGTGTTGCTAAAGACGGGCTGCTTGTCAGAAAAGGTAGGACAATGTTACGGGGGGTCATTTTTTTAATGTTTACACCGCCAATTAAATAAGACAAGAAAAGACGTCATTATTATTAAGATCGGAAGGAGCGTTGCTAAAGACGGGCTGCTTGTCAGAAAAGGTAGGACAATGTTACGGGGGGTCATTTTTTTAATGTTTACACCGCCAATTAAATAAGACAAGAAAAGACGTCATTATTATTATTATTTTTTTTTTTTTTTTGAAAATGAAAAGGGCAGATCTAATGAACATAAAAGATTAAAGAGAAGATTAAATCAAATAATCACTTTTTAAGTTCAATGGTGTCCCTAAGGGTGTGAGGTGAACAAGATGGCTCACTTTTGCACTTGAGAAATACTTTAAAATGTCATAAGTTTATGTGTTTTTTTTTTAAGTATTGTATTAGTCATTAAGCTATGTCTAAACTTATGCTGAAAATGAATATGTAGGCCCTATAATAACATAATGTTAACAAAAAAAACTTCTCTATTTATTTGGATCAATGAAAAAATTAGTATCTTATCTTACAAAAACTAAGTCAAGAAGATCACAAAAAAGAAAATCTCTTTATAACAAATAAGTATAAGTAAAAAATTATTTTGAAAACTAGTTTCTGGGAAAAAAATACAGTGGAAATGTGATATAATAATTATGGATCAAAGTTCCACAAATGAGCCATATGACTTTAAATAATATATACATGGGATATCTGAGGCAGAGGCGTCACGTGGGCCGTGCGGCAGTAGGGTGCCTCGGATATTTAAGGCGCCCAAGTTGTGATGTGGACGCCTCTGGTCTGAGTGTAATGGATTTCCGCATTTACTTTCTTTCCTTCCAACCTTTGCCACGACGTCTATCTGTCGTCGTTGAGTTGTCATTAGATTATTTGGTTATCAGGCTGTAACAAAAGCGCCATTCATCTTATTTATATTACATATTTGGCCAATTAATAAGTGTTAATAATGAATTATCAGTTTATTATTTTATTTACACTGCAGGGAACAGGATTTTTATGATTCTCTTGATCTATGAAAACCGATAATCGAATTTCTAACACATAAAAAAAGGGGGAGACAAACATTCCAGTTGTATGCACAACTTTTATGGAGATATCTGACAGAGTGGCAATGGACATCTGGCGGAGTGGCACTGGACATCTGGCGCAGTAGCACTGGATATCTGACAGAGTGGCACTGGACATCTGGCGGAGTAGCACTGGATATCTGACAGAGTGGCACTGGACATCTGGCGCAGTAGCACTGGATATCTGAAAAAGAAGCAGTGGACATCTCACAGAGTAGCACGGGATATCTGAATGAGTAGCAGTAGACATCTCACAGAGTAGCACGGGATATCTGACAGAGTGGCACTGGACATCTGGCGCAGTAGCACTGGATATCTGAAAAAGTAGCAGTGGGCATCTCACAGAGTAGCACGGGATATCTGACAGAGTGGCACTGGACATCTGGCGCAGTAGCACTGGATATCTGAAAAAGTAGCAGTAGACATCTCACAGAGTAGCACTGGATATCTGAATGAGTAGCAGTAGCGTGGGATATCTAATATATTAGCATGGGATATATAATAATAATAATAATAATAATAATAATATTAATAAAATTCATTTAAAAACACGCTTCATCTCTTATGAAGGCTCGAAGCGCGGTACAAAGTCAACCATATATGACAATATTATAGTTTTTCACAAATAAAATACATACATCGAGGAATGTGAGCAAGCTGGAAACAAGGAGTAGCACTCACTGAATAGCACGGGATATCTGACTGAGTAGCACGGGATATCTGACTGAGTAGCACGGGATATCTGACTGAGTAGCACGGGATATCTGACTGAGTAGCACGGGATATCTGACTGAGTAGCACGGGATATCTGACTGAGTAGCACGGGATAACTGACTGAGTAACACGGGATATCTGACTGAGTAGCACGGGATAATCTCAATGTTTAAATATTCGTAGTGTTTTGGACGGCACCTAAGATTTGTGTAATGTATCTCATTCTATACAGAGACACAGACCGACACCTGTTCACACAGACCGACATCTGTTCACACAGACCGACACCTGTTCACACAGACCGACACCTGTTCACACAGACCGACACTTGTTCACACAGATCGACACATGTTCACACAGACCGACACCTGTTCATATATAAACAATAAATGGGTGGGTGAGTGACATTTAATTTGCAGATTATTTTTGTATTGTTCACGTGAGTACAGTTTTGATTTAAAGTGGTTTGGAAACAAAAACATCTTGTTCAAAACAATCATGGATCCATTGCATTTAGACCATTTCAATTAAATGCCCCAACAGCTTTTTGATATATTGCATATAGACCACGTTATTTAATGTCCACATAATTATTATAAACACACATCACTGGTCTGCTTGGTTAACCCACCAAGGACAGCCGGCTAATTGTCATTGCCACACATCACTGGTCTGATTGGTTAACGCAACTAAGACAGCCGGCTAATTGTCATAGCCACACATCACTGGTCTGTCAGGTTAACCCAACTAGGACAGCCGGCTAATTGTCATAGCCACACATCACTGGTCTGTCAGGTTAACCCAACTAGGACAGCCGGCTAATTGTCCTAGCCACATCACACTGGTCTGTCAGGTTAACCCAACTAGGACAGCCGGCCAATTGTCATAGCCACACATCACTGGTCTGATTGGTTAACGCAACTAAGACAGCCGGCTAATTGTCATAGCCACATCACACTGGTCTGCCAGGTTAACCCAACTAGGACAGCCGGCCAATTGTCATAGCCACACATCACTGGTCTGTCAGGTTAACCCAACTAGGACAGCCGGCTAATTTTCATAGCCACACATAACTGGTCTGCTTGGTTAACCCAACTAGGACAGCCGGCTAATTGTCATAGCCACACATCATTTGTTTGTCAGGTTAACCCAACTAGGACAGCCGGCTAATTGTCATAGCCACACATTACTGGTCTGTCAGGTTAACGTAACTAGGACAGCCGGCTAATTGCCATAGCCACGCATCACTGCTCTGCTTGGTTAACCCAACTAGGACAGCCGGCTAATTGTCACAGCCACACGTCACTGGTCTGCTTGGTTAACCCAACTTGGACAGCCGGGTAATTGTCATAGCCACACATCACTGGTCTGCTTGGTTAACCCAACTTGGACAGCAGGCTAATTGTCATAGCCACACATCACTGGTCTGCTTGGTTAACCCAACTAGGACAGCCGGCTAATTGTCATAGCCACACATCACTGGTCTGTCAGGTTAATCCAACTAGGACAGCCGGCTAATTGGCATAGCCACACATCACTGGTCTGTCAGGTTAACCCAACTAGGACAGCCGGCTAATTGCCATAGCCACACATCACTGGTCTGCTTGGTTAATTCACCTGCGTCATCACGACATTCACTATGTGAACGAAAGTAGCCAGAGGCGGGGGGGGGGAGAATTGGGGGAGGGCGGGGGAGGGGAGGAAGAGTACTGACGACAGTGACGCAAAACTTTAATAACTCTAAATCAATGATTGCCTTATCACTGGTCTGCTTGGTTAATTCACCTGCGTCATCACGACATTCACTATGTGAACGAAAGTAGCCAGAGGCGGGGGGGGGGGGGAATTGGGGGAGTGCGGGGGGGGGGAGGAAGAGTACTGACGACAGTGACGCAAAACTTTAATAACTCTAAATCAATGATTGCCTTTATCATCAATGAAGACCTTTACCATCAATGAAGACCTTTATAAAGACCTTTACCATCAATGAAGACCTTTACCATCAATGAAAACCTTAACCATCAATGAAGACCTTTATGAAGACCTTTACCCTCAATGAAGACCTTTACCATCAATGAAGAGCTTTACCATCAATGAAGACCTTTACCATCAATGTTTATAAATAGTTTCAGAGTTCAGTCAGTTTCAAAATAAGGTTAAAAATGCAAAGTATAATCCGCTAGATGGCGGTGTGAACCTTACCGGACTCAAACTTATATTAAGCAATGGCTGCGACTATTCTCACCCGGGTACCAGAAGTGAGAGGTTGGGATTAAAACAAATATTTAAAATATTATTATTGGGTTTATGAGACAAAATGAGGTATCAAATGAAAGATAATTAAATGTACGATATGTTTGTACACTTACTTCTTCAGTTGAACTAAAATAAATTACCACAAATGACATCCGAATAGCCTTGGTCTAATGGGACCCGGGTGCGAATGGCGGCGCTGCGTGTCCGGGGCCAGTATGACGTGTTGGGAAAATTTCTGAAATAATAACTGATTTTATGTTTATTAGCTTTTAAGTCTTTTAATGGGCATACTAATTATGTTTAAACCTGCATTTCAAATATACGTAAAAAATTAAAAGGACAAAAAGTTAGACTCGTTTTATAAAAAGCAACAGTCGGAGCTCGGTGTCGAAAGAAATTATTTATTTTTAAAATTTTATAAAACTGATGGTTATTTGAAATCATATCATGATATACTCGGGTATGGACCACACCAGGGGGTGCGTCGGGATGGCGCGGAGAGCACGCTGGGAAGGGTCAAGTGCGCTTCGGGTCGATGGCATGCTGCCGTTCTTAAGATATTAGATGAGATTAAATTAGATTAAATTAGATTAAATTAGAATAAATTAGATCAAATTAGATCAAATTAGATGGGTCACATCCAAAGTAGAGCCCGACCGAATTTCGGTTTCAGGTTCGGCACCGAAAGCTGTTGTCATTTGAATACTTTCGGCATAGTTTCGGTTTCGGCCGAAACAGAAAAATTAACTTTCTTATAATATTCGGATTCGGCCGAAAGAGATTGAGACTTTCGGCGGTCTACCAAAAGACGGATTTGTCACTTCATCTGTCGGTCGACCTGCAATCAGATATTCATTATTGCTTGATGTCTTTCTGTCATCATATGACATATGACTGACTTATCCTCTGCGAACACTGCTCACAGCTGCATGGGGACCTACTGTACAATATTTCCAAAACTAAAATTTAGCCTTAGGCAAAGGTAAATCGGAAAAAAAAACAAGGGAATTTGCATTTTTTTGTTTTAATGTTTTAATATTTTTTTTTTAGAACCCTAGGTTTACTCAATTCATTCAATTGTGACATTCATTTTGATTCACCCTAGTCGTGCTCATAAATGTTGACATATGCGAAAGTGAAAAAAATCCTAGGGAATAGTAATATGTTTATGATGATGTTTCTTTTTCATGTTTTTTAGAATAGGCTAGTGCCTATTCCATTCGTTGGAACACATAATTCTATTTTTTAAATATTTTTTTTGCATGACACAGCTTGACACCAGTGTCGCAGGAGTTGTCGGATTGTTTCATTGTACCAATGTTATCGGTATACTCCATCTCAGGGTTTGATTTCAAAATTTCCTTCTCTTAGATGAGTTGCCATCCAAGTTTAACGATGTTTATTGCCTGACTGGGCTTTGGCTGGAATTGAACTCCAGACCACCAACTTGAGATTTGCTCAGTTTCGCCCACTCAACCACCCAGCACCCACAAAACTGCATCACTATCTAGATAAACATTGCCAGTAATGAAATAAAAATAGTCCACCAAACTCGTCACATGCAGGGACACTAATTAATGTCAAGAAAAAGAAGAACGAAACCTTTCGTAATGTTTAAAAAAATATAATTATGTGTTCCAATTTTGTATAACTATTAGGCATGAAATAGCCGTTAATTAAAATCATAAGCCTCCACACATGAGAGGCAGTTCCGGCTCATAAAAATAACAAGAACTCAGTACAGGCGCGCCTCATTCCTGCCAAAGACAATAAGGGACTGGAACAGGCTTCCAAAAGCAACAGTTGAGGCGGCTGCACTTGAAACATTTGCGTCTATTGCCTCCTGTCTTCCAACCCCCAGTTCATTACACCACCGCTGAGTCGCCCTTGCAACCAGTGACGTATCCACTTCAAAACCATGCACAGTAACATCGTGAACCCCCCTGTAAAATTCACGACCATATCATTTTTGATATTATGAATATAAGTATCGATATTTTCCCCCATCATTTTTCGACATACGTAGAATTTATGCGCGAATGAGTTTCGAAATATCTAGATCTTTCGGTTTAGTTTTCGGCCGAAAGTCTCGTCACGCTTTTGGTTTCGGCTTCGGTTTCCGGACTAGATTCGTTTTTAACTTTCTGTGGTTTTTTTTTGGGTTTTTTTTTTGCTTGCTTAACTATCATTAGCAATAATAGAAAATCATCTGAATTGAAAAGAAAAAAATTTCCTTCGCTCTTATGTTCAAGGGTAGCAGTCGCAGATGTAGCTTAAGCGAACAGCTATGCATGCAAGGTGGCTCTACTAAATACACGGATTGCCCCAAAGCCTTCCCATCCCATAAACGGAACATGAGCTGGCGGGAGAGACTCGCCTATTTGGCGCTGACCGCCAAGCTGACCTGGAGATCCCGAGGCAATGACGAGGAGAAACTGGGATTCGCCAAATATCCATCTCAGGTAAACGATCGTTTTCCTAAAATCAACTGTAGGTAAATGATATGGCCCCTTACATCAACGCAACTATGTCAAGAAAGTGTAACGGATCATAATTTGTGTGTTAGTAGGTAAATGATATGGCCCCTTACATCAACGCAACTATGTCAAGAAAGTGTAACGGATCATAATTTGTGTGTTAGTAGGTAAATGATATGGCCCCTTACATCAACGCAACTATGTCAAGAAAGTGTAACGGATCATAATTTGTGTGTTAGTAGGTAAATGATATGGCCCCTTACATCAACGCAACTATGTCAAGAAAGTGTAACGGATCATAATTTGTGTGTTAGTAGGTAAATGATATGGCCCCTTACATCAACGCAACTATGTCAAGAAAGTGTAACGGATCATAATTTGTGTGTTAGTAGCTTATTAATAACTAAATGAACATAGCCAGCGCTAATAAAGAAATCTCTCCAACTGTCACTCTCCGTTTTTTCTACCCAATAGTTCCCTAACTTCCTGTTATTTTTACTTAACAAAACTCAACAATATTTTCCGAAACAAAATTGGTATTCAAATATCTGATCTGTGACAGAAAGCATGACATTAATGAAGGGATTTCAAATATCTGATTAGTGACAGAAAGCATGACATTTATGAAGGTATTTCAAATATCTGATCTGTGACAGAAAGCATGACATTTATGAAGGTATTTCAAATATCTGATCTGTGACAGAAAGCATGCCATTTATGAAGGGATTTCAACTATCTGATCTGTGACAGAAAGCATGACATTTGTGAAGGGATTTCAACCATCTGATCTGTGACAGAAAGCATAACATTTATAAAGGGATTTCAACTATCTGATCTGTGACAGAAAGCATGACATTTATGAAGGGATTTCAAACATCTGATCTGTGACAGAAAGCATGACATTTATGAAGGTATTTCAAATATCTGATCTGTGACAGAAAGCATGAAATTTATAAAGGTATTTCAACTATCTGATATGTGACAGAAAGCATGACATTTATGAAGGGATTTCAACTATCTGATCTGTGACAGAAAGCATGACATTTATGAAGGGATTTCAACTATCTGATCTGTGACAGAAAGCATGACATTTATAAAGGGATTTCAACTATCTGATCTGTGACAGAAAGCATGACATTTATGAAGGGATTTCAACTATCTGATCTGTGACAGAAAGCATGACATTTATGAAGGGATTTCAACTATCTGATCTGTGACAGAAAGCATGACATTTATGAAGGGATTTCAACTATCTGATCTGTGACAGAAAGCATGACATTTATGAAGGGATTTCAACTATCTGATCTGTGACAGAAAGCATGACATTTATGAAGGGATTTCAACTATCTGATCTGTGACAGAAAGCATGACATTTATGAAGGGATTTCAACTATCTGATCTGTGACAGAAAGCATGACATTTATGAAGGGATTTCAACTATCTGATCTGTGACAGAAAGCATGACATTTATGAAGGGATTTCAACTATCTGATCTGTGACAGAAAGCATGACATTTATGAAGGGATTTCAACTATCTGATCTGTGACAGAAAGCATGACATTTATGAAGGGATTTCAACTATCTGATCTGTGACAGAAAGCATGACATTTATGAAGGGATTTCAACTATCTGATCTGTGACAGAAAGCATGACATTTATGAAGGTATTTCAACTATCTGATCTGTGACAGAAAGCATGACATTTATGAAGGGATTTCAACTATCTGATCTGTGACAGAAAGCATGACATTTATGAAGTGATTTCAACTATCTGATCTGTGACAGAAAGCATGGCATTTATGAAGGGATTTCAACTATCTGATCTGTGACAGAAAGCATGACATTTATGAAGGTATTTCAACTATCTGATCTGTGACAGAAAGCATGACATTTATGAAGGGATTTCAACTATCTGATCCGTGACAGAAAGCATGACATTTATGAAGGGATTTCAACTATCTGATCTGTGACAGAAAGCAGACGTTTATGAAGGGATTTCAACTATCTGATCTGTGACAGAAAGCATGACATTTATGAAGGTATTTCAAGTATCTGATCTGTGACAGAAAGCATGACATTTATGAAGGGATTTCAAATATCTGATCTGTGACAGAAAGCATGGCATTTATGAAGGGATTTCAACTATCCAGCTCACCGGAGATAATCCAGCGTATCTATGCATTTGGAAAACTGTGTTTGTGCATCAGAATGTGTTTGGCATCAGAATGTGTTTGTGCATCAGAATGTGTTTGGCATCAGAATGTGTTTGTGCATCAGAATGTGTTTGTGCATCAGAATGTGTTTGTGCATCAGAATGTGTTTGTGCATCAGAATGTGTTTGTGCATCAGAATGTGTTTGGCATCAGAATGTGTTTGTGCATCAGAATGTGTTTGTGCATCAGAATGTGTTTGGCATCAGAATGTGTTTGTGCATCAGAATGTGTTTGGCATCAGAATGTGTTTGTGCATCAGAATGTGTTTGGCATCAGAATGTGTTTGTGCATCAGAATGTGTTTGTGCATCAGAATGTGTTTGGCATCAGAATGTGTTTGTGCATCAGAATGTGTTTGTGCATCAGAATGTGTTTGTGCATCAGAATGTGTTTGGCATCAGAATGTGTTTGTGCATCAGAATGTGTTTGTGCATCAGAATGTGTTTGTGCATCAGAATGTGTTTTATGCATAAGAGTGTGTGCATAAATCATTGTATGTTGCTTAAATCAGTGTTTTTGCATGTATTTGAGCTTGTCCATGTATCATAATGTATGCATGTGACATTCTGGTTATAGAAGAAATTCTCTTAGGTTATCAGTATTTAACAGTATCAGTATTCAACAGTATAAGTAATCAACAGTATCAGTGTTTAACAGAATCAGTGTTTAACAGTATCAGTAATCAACAGTATCAGTAATCAACAGTATCAGTATTTAACAAAATCAGTATTTAACAGTATCAGTAATCAACAGACTCAGTGTTTAACAGTATCAGTAATCAACAGTATCAGTGTTTAACAGTATCAGTGTTTAACAGTATCAGCATTTAACAGTATCAGTAATCAACAGTATCAGTGTTTAACAGTATCAGTGTTTAACAGTATCAGTGTTTAGCAGTATCAGTAATCAACAGTATCAGTGTTTAACAGTATCAGTGTTTAACAGTATCAGTAATCAACAGTATCAGTATTTGCTTTGTCCACAAAAGTTTGTTGTTGCACCAGGTGCGTAGTAAAGGGGCTGCGGGAGGGGCGTTCCGCCCCGGGCGGAAATTTTATTCTTTAAAATTAGGGGCGATATTTTCGGCCAACGGCAGACTTTTTTTTCAGGGAAGAGAGCGGCGAAAATCTAACCCCCTACCCCCACCCCTCTATGGCCCTATGTCACGGTGCTTCACACCATTTTATAATTTCTGGAATGTGTTTTTATTTTTATGACTGTTTTTGTTATGACTTTGTTATTAAGGATCAAGGCTTCGAGTCCCACCCCATGAAAAATGGAAAATCTTGCCACTCCACCAACGAGGCTGAAATGAGCGAGGACTACCTCAAAGCTTCATTGGACAACGGCTGGAGTCAGCTTCAGGATGACATCTTCGTCGAGGAGGCGGAGGTTGGCGGAGATCCCCGAGATAAAATCACGGAATGGCAAGCAGGATGGAATGTAACTAATGCTATACAGGTACAGTTGTTGTAAGTGCAGGTACAGTTGTTGTAAATACAGGTATAGTTGTGGTAAATATAGGTACAGTTGTAAAGACAGGTACAGTTGTGGTAAATACAGGTACAGTTCTTGTAAAAATAGGTAGAATGGTTTCTTTTAGATACAAGTGTACTGTGACTAGTCACTTGGGAAGGTTGTACATTCATGTAAAGCTGATTGCAGTCCAAGCGACACCTTTTTTTCCCTCCACATTATTATTGCTGTGAAGGGAACGGCCAGATAAAAAGTTGAGAACCACTTGACTAACGAATCGTAATTGTTCAAATTACGAGTTAATTGAACATTTAGTTCATGAGGTCAATACTAGATTTGTACTAAGGATTTCCAAAATAGCACGGTCATGAAATGGTATTTCCCTAGAATGTCCCACCAAAGATTTCATAGGACGCGCCAGAGAGTGTCCTTTCTGAAATGCCCTCTGCATAAATGTTAGGGTTAAGTTCTCCTCTAAGATTGGCAAAGTGATTTGATTCCTTCTATAGTACGTCTGACCCCGGGCTACCTAAACAACCCACTCAAATGTCAGGTCCGGGCTACTTTAACAACCCGCTCTAATGTCAGACCCGGGCTACTTTAACAACCCACTCTAATGTTGGACACGGGCTACTTTAACAACCCACTCTAATGTTGGACTTATATTTTGATGATGATGCGTGCATGTGGTTTTTTTTCAACATCAACTTTAAACTCGTGTCAATGTGTTTTGTTTCAACATCAACCTCCAACTCGTGTCAATGTGTTTTGTTTCAACATCAACCTTCAACTCGTGTCAATGTGTTTTGTTTCAACATCAACCTCCAACTCGTGCCAATGTGTTTTGTTTCAACATCAACCTCCAACTCGTGCCAATGTGTTTTTTTAAACATCAACCTCCAACTAGTGTCACTGTGTTTAGTTTCAACATCAACCTCCAACTCGTGTCAATGTGGTTTGGTTCAACATCAACCCCCAACTCGTGTCAATGTGTTTTATTTCAACATCTACCTCCAACTCGTGTCAATTGTTTTGTTTCAACATCAACCTCTAACTCATGTCAATGTGTTTTGTTTCAACATCAACCTCCAACTCGTGTCACTGTGTTTTGTTTCAACATCAACCTCTAACTCATGTCAATGTGTTTTGTTTCAACATCAAACTCCAACTCGTGTCACTGTGTTTTGTTTCAACATCAACCTCCAACTCGTGTCACTGTGTTTTGTTTCAACATCAACCTCCAACTCGTGTCACTGTGTTTTGTTTCAACATCAACCTCCAACTCGTGTCACTGTGTTTTGTTTCAACATCAACCTCTAACTCATGTCAATGTGTTTTGTTTCAACATCAACCTCCAACTCGTGTCACTGTGTTTTGTTTCAACATCAACCTCCAACTCGTGTCACTGTGTTTTGTTTCAACATCAACCTCCAACTCGTGTCACTGTGTTTTGTTTCAACATCAACCACCAACTCGTGTCACTGTGTTTTGTTTCAACATCAACCTCTAACTCATGTCAATGTGTTTTGTTTCAACATCACCCCCCCCCCCAAGTTGTGGCAATATTCTCACGCTTCTGAGCAGCTTTCAATAGAGAAATAAATCACTGAATATCCACGTCCTTGCCGCGACACCCCACCCACAACCTCACACACACACACATACACACAAACGCACGCACACACACATATAGACACACACACACACACACAATATTCCCGTTTAATGGGACACGACTCACTAAAGAAATTTTGTTGATGCTTTTTTTCCCTCCTGATGTTAATTTCCTTTGAAAGGAAATGTTGCGAGTAATGAAGGGGTTTGGGGGGTGGGGGCTAGGAGAAATCTGGGATTAAAGTAAGATCATGTACGCATCAAGCAATCAAAAGATCTAGGATTTTGTTGGAAAAACATATGGTGTATAATACAGCAGGGCGTCGATTTTTTTCAGAAAGCCTATCATTTCAAACGGCACATGGCGTCACATACCATTTCATTTGTCGTTTTGACCCGACCCATGAACTCTGCCAATGTCAGTGTCAGAGCAAACATTGTATCTTATCGTTTCGTACATTTGTGCCAATGTCAGTGACATCGCAAACATCGTATCTTATTGTTTCGTACATTTGTGCCAATGTCACTGACATCACAAACATCGTATCTTATTGTTTCGTACATTTGTGCCAATGTCAGTGACATCACAAAAATCGTATCTTATTGTTTCGTACATTTATGCCAATGTCAGTGACATCACAAACATCGTATCTTATTGTTTAGTACATTTGTGCCAATATGAAGACATAAATCTCCATAGATGACTCAATTGTGCAATACTCCCCCCCCCCTCCAACAGCTCACCCTTGACCCCAACCACGACACGATATTTAAGCAAATCCCTTGTTCCGTCGCTCCTTGATTACTGCTGGGATAATCGATCTGAAAGGAAAAAATCGTTTTGGGAATTAGTAACTAAGGACGGCGGGAAAATCGAATAGTAATCACGTCTTCTGTTTGTCGTGTCTTCCAACGATCACCACCACCACCACCCCCCCCCCCTGCCCCCCCCCCCCCCCACCCCTTGAAAGGAAAAAATCGTTTTGGGAATTAGTAACTAAGGACGGCGGGAAAATCGAATAGTAATCACGTCTTCTGTTTGTCGTGTCTTCCAACGATCACCACCACCACCACCCCCCCCTCCTGACACTCCCCCCCCCCCAGAACACTTTGAGCTCTCCAACAGTCCAGGCCTCAAGATGCACCCCTCGTCATTGATTCTACTGCAGTCCTACCCAAACACAAAAAACCGCTGGGACTTGAGACGGTCGGGCGGAGGCGGATGGGTAGGGGGGTGGGGGACAGTCACACCACACCCATATTTCATCCTCCTCCTCCCCACGTTTCTGAGACGCACCTCCTGGCATTCAGAAATGTATTGTTTAAATAGTTCCGCTCAGAGAGAGAACAAAACACGTCATAGGGCTTCACGCATCTTTTGGAGGCGCTTTCGGAAAGTCAACAGCAAATCTGTCATCGAGAGTAAATAAGGTCAAGTTCAAACATAACCGGAAGCCAGGGACCTACAGGGAAATGTTCCAAAATGTACGCACCGCCTGCAGTTTAGTGTAATGAGATTCTGAGATCACACAATTGGAATTGGACACACAATGAGTCCTATCAGTTTGGTGTCTTTTTGTGTGTGCTTTTTTTTTTAGATCGATTTTGTTCAATTCCAGCTATTTAATTTTTAGATGAAAATGTTAATTTCTGAAATTGATTAAATAAAATTAAATTGATTTTTTTCCCCTTCTAATTCGTTTTAGACTTCATCTTGATTTACTTTTTGTCATTTGTTTCTTCAATGAAACTGATGTTATAACATATTTCATAAGACTGATGTTGTCACATATGAACATAGTGAATTTATTTGAAACATAAAGCAAAACATTACCTTACTAGACAGATGTCAGTTATGTATTTGTTGTAGTCGGCTCCATGCTACTCAGATGAACGGTCATCATTTCCTCTAATAATTGTTGCCATTCGGCCCTGTGATGTGAGACATATTCTATCTTACAGTAGTACTGAATTTAAACGGTCAGTGCAATTCGATACAAAATATATTTTTAACAGCTCATAGCACTGACAGGCACTGATAGCACTGACAGGCACTGATAGAACTGACAGGCACTGATAGAACTTACAGGCACTGATAGAACTGACAAGTACTGATAGCACTAGCAGGCAATGATAGCACTGACAAACACTGATAGCACTGATATGCACTGATATGCACTGATATGCACTGATAGCATTGAGATGCACTGATAGCACCGACATGCACTGATAGCACTGACATGCACTGATAGCACTGAAAGGCACTGATAGCACTGACATGCATGGGCGCCCTCAGGTAGGGGCAAGAGTGGCACTTGCCCCCCCCCCTGGATTGATTGGATAAATTTTTTTAGACAAAAATAGACACAAAATTTATTAAAATAAAGACAAAATAAAGAGAAAGTAACTAAGCTGATGTCCTGTCCATTCGTTCACCATACAAATACGCTACAGTAAATTAAAACTACATAAAAACATTACTCAAAATTGTTTGCCCCCCCCCTGGAAAGTTAATCTATTTTTTGCCCCCCCCCCCCTAGAAAGTTTTCTGCGGGCGCCCATGCTGACATGCACTGATAGCAAAAAATAGACACTGATAGCAATGAGATTTTTTTGCCCCCCCCCCCCTATCAAGTTTTCTGCGGGCGCCCATGCTGACATGCACTGATAGCAAAAAATAGACACTGATAGCAATGAGATGCACTGATGGCACTTTATAAAGCTATCAGGCACTGATAGAACTGACAGGCGACATTCTAAAATTCTGCGATCAATCCTAAACGATGGTATACGGGCCTAACAAGAAACCCTTACCAGCTTCCGATAGTAGTGTTACAAGACGAATGAAAAGTTACAACAGATTCAGCCATCACTTCCCAGCGGCCCCTTCTTGTGCGCCACTCTTCATGCTTCTTCAATGTTTCATGGTGTTCGTCTTCAATGACGTATGACGTCTGTTTACACGTGACATGTATGTTCATGAAGAGATCACGTGACTAGCACACCAATGTACAAAATACACGTACGCACACTTTTATCCCATGCCCAAACTATTTTGCAAAAAGCAAGATCTACTTCATTGCATGGCACATTACATATCACATATCACACATGACATATCACACATCACATATTACACATCACATATCACATATAACATATCACACATCACATATCACACATCACACATCACATATCACACATCACACATCACACATCACATATCACACATCACACATCACATATCACACATCACATATCTCACATATCACACATCACATATCATGCATCACATATCAAACATAAAATATGACATATCACATTTCACACATCACATATCACACTTCATATATCACACATCACACGTCACATATGACACATCGCATTTGACACATCACATATCACACATCACACTCACATATCACACATCACATATCACACATCGCATATCACACATCACATGTCACACATCACATATCACACATCATATATCACACATCACATATGACACATTACATATCACACATCACATATCACACATCACACATCACATATCACACATCACATATCACACATCAAATATCACACATCACATATCACACATCACATATCACACATCACACGTCACATTTCACACATCACACGTCACATATCACACATCACATATCACATTTCACACATCACACGTCACATATGACACATCACATATGACACATCGCATATTACACATCACATATGACACATCACATATCACACATCACATATCACAAATCACATATCACATTTTACACATCACACGTCACATATGACACATCACATATGACACATCACATATGACACGTCACATATTACACATCACATATGACACATCACATATGACACATCACATATGACACATCACATATGACACATCACATATGACACATCACATATGACACATCACATATGACACATCACATATGACACATCACATATGACACATCACATATCACACATCACATTTCACACATCACATATCACACATCACATATCACATTTCACACATCACACGTCACATATGACACATCACACATCACACACCACATATGACACATCACATATGAAACATCACATATGACACATCACATATTACACATCACATTTCACACATCACACGTCACATATGACATATCACGTCACATATGACATATCACATATGACACATCACATATGACACATCACATATCACACATCACATATCACATTTCACACATCACACTTCACATATGACACATCACATATCACACATCACATATCACACATCACATATCACATTTCACACATCACACTTCACATATGACACATCACATATGACACATCACATATGACACATCACATAAGACACATCACATATCACACATCACTTATCACACATCACATATCACACACCACATATCACATATCACACATCACACGTCACATATGACACGTCACATATGACACATCACATATGACACATCACATATTACACATCACATTTCACACATCACACGTCACATATGACACATCACATATGACACATCACATATGACACATCACATATGACACATCACATATGACACATCACATATGACACATCACATACGACACATCACATATCAGAAATCACATATCACATTTCACACATCACACGTCACATATGACACATCACATATGACACATCACATATGACACATCACATATCACACATCACACATCACACATCACATATCACACATCACATATCACACATCACATATCACACATCACATATCACACATCACATATCACACATCACATATCACGCGCAAGCAGACGCGCCTTGTATAAAGCCATTTTGGGCAAGGAAGATGTCATGGACGTGAGCAAAGTGATAATGTCATTTTCCTTTCTCGCCACGGAATTATGGAAACAACCTTTAAGCACCTACACCCCCACCCCCCTTTCAACATTCAAGACTATTCATACTATTGACCTTTCTAGGGGCAATTCATTCAGTACGTAGGCACTTAAGGGGAGGAGGTGAGTTGTCGATTTTTGGAGATTTTGAGTACGCGTGTGTATGGCAGAGGGTGTGCGGGGGGGGGGGGGGGTCGCGGCGGGGGGTTTGTAGATTTTTTGAAACATGTTACAACAATCATCCTGAAACTGTGACACACCAAAAATAAAATTTTTATATCACGGATGCAGTAAAAGTATCTGGCAATGTTTTGAAGGAATTATCGTCAAAATGTTGTCTTGTGTTTTTA
Organism: Lymnaea stagnalis; assembly: GCA_964033795.1. NCBI lineage: Eukaryota > Metazoa > Mollusca > Gastropoda > Lymnaeidae > Lymnaea > Lymnaea stagnalis. The sequence goes on along the minus strand of CAXITT010000909.1, from coordinate 158,782 downwards.
CAAATGAACTTGCTAGATATCATTTAAATACTACTTAGAAGTAGCAGTATTACAGTAATATTTCGTCCACCGTATATTGAACGCGCATGTGAAGTATACCCCCCCCCACTTATTTTTTTCCGACTACGCCAATGGTTCCTCAAGTGATTTTTTTTTTGTTGTTTTTTTTTTTAATCGGGGCGGACCGGTCAAAAGACGATCTTTGGCACCCCCTGCCATTGTAAGCATATGGGGTTTTATATTTAAATTCACTATAAACATCTCATCTAATGACGGTTGTGGTGCCCCTGATGGTGGCGCCCGTTGTGACTGCCCTCTTTGTCCCGTTCTCATGGCTCCGTCCGAGGGCAGCGTGGCACCTAGAGCGACACGGTGTAAGTTATGGGAACCACTGGGCTGGCCAAACAGNTTTTTTTTTTTTTTTGTGGGCTACTCTTTTTTTTTTTTTTTTTTTTTTTGGGGGGGGGGGGGGGGGGGGGGGGGGGTGTTAAAGTATCTTCAAACATTTGACTTTTTTGAGTACGTAATAAATGGATGCCCCCCCCCACCCCTTAGCCACACAATTATTGAATCAAGCCCCTTTAACATACAAGAGTATTCATTTCTATTTTCCCTCTAGCTACGCAATTATTGACTCAATCGTAAAACTACGGCTATGTGTGATACAAGACTACTCATGCTATTTTTCCTATTATCAATCTTTATCACTGGTCCGTATATTTTGCGGAGGATTTTCCTCTCCCATGTGTTGAGCAGGTTCTCTGCTTTTCTGGTGAGGGTCCAGGTCTCACTAGCGTACTTTACTACAGGTCTTATGAGGGTGGTGTATATTGTCTTCTTTGTTCCCCTTGAGAGGTTTTTGTTTCCCAGTAGCTTTTGTAGACTGAAATACGAACGGTTGCCTGCTGTTATCCTTTCTTTCACCTCTGTCATTATCTCATTGTGCTCATTTATAGTTGCCCCTAGATATTTGAATGCAGCCACTCTCTCAAATGTGTGGTTGTTTATATTGATGTTATTATCAGCGTGGGATTTTCTTGACATTATCATATATTTTGTCTTCGGTTCATAAGGCCAGCTTTGAATGAGGCATTTTCAAGTTCCCGCTATACTTAAAAGACTATTCATGCTATTTTCCCTCCTGAATCAACCTTAAAGCACCCGCTGTACATACAAGACTAGTCATGCTATTTTCACTGAACACTATTCTCAGGGCATGTTCATCGTCAGCTTTCCCTACACAGTCCTGCAGGGCGGGTACTGGGCGGTGATCGCCATGGTCCTCGTGGCCTACATCTGCTGTCACACTGGGAACATACTGGTCGACTGTCTGTACGACCTTGATCCTATGGGACACAAGGTCAGGGTCAGGTCAAGCTACGTAGACATAGCGACGGCCGTGTGGGGGGCTCGATACGGTGCTCGCATTGTCCACTGTGCCCAGGTAAGATACGGTGCTCGCATTGTCCACTGTGCCCAGGTAAGATACGGTGCTCGCATTGTCCACTGTGCCCAGGTAAGATACGGTGCTCGCATTGTCCACTATGCCCAGGTAAGATACGGTGCTCGCATTGTCCACTATGCCCAGGTAAGATACGGTGCTCGCATTGTCCTCTGTGCCCAGGTAAAAAAAAGTTAGAAAACGTTTTATTGAGTGACATCGCAGTTAAAACAGAAGGTAATAATAATAATAAAGTTCATTTCAAAAACACGCTTCATCCCCAGAGGTTCGAAGCGCGGTACAAAGTCAACAAAAAACATATCTATAATTTACCACATTTAAAACAAACGCAACACTACAAAAACTAATTACAAGCATACAATCTCAAAGTCTTTCTAGCCATTTCAACCCGGAGCAACACAGTAGGTGAGTTGTCGATTTTTGGAGATTTTGAGTACGCGTGTGTATGGCAGAGGGTGTGCGGGGGGGAGGGGGGATCTCGGCAGAGAGTTTGTACATTTATTGAAACATTCTACAACAATCATCCTGAAACTGTGACACACCAAAAATAAAATGTTTATATCACGGATGCAGTAAAAGTATCTGGCAATGTTTTGAAGGAATTATCGTCAAAATGTTGTCTTGTGTTTTTACAAATGAACTTGCTAGATATCATTTAAATACTACTTAGAAGTAGCAGTATTACAGTAATATTTCGTCCACCGTATATTGAACGCGCATGTGAAGTATACCCCCCCCCACTTATTTTTTTCCGACTACGCCAATGGTTCCTCAAGTGATTTTTTTTTTGTTGTTTTTTTTTTTAATCGGGGCGGACCGGTCAAAAGACGATCTTTGGCACCCCCTGCCATTGTAAGCATATGGGGTTTTATATTTAAATTCACTATAAACATCTCATCTAATGACGGTTGTGGTGCCCCTGATGGTGGCGCCCGTTGTGACTGCCCTCTTTGTCCCGTTCTCATGGCTCCGTCCGAGGGCAGCGTGGCACCTAGAGCGACACGGTGTAAGTTATGGGAACCACTGGGCTGGCCAAACAGTCGGTGGTGTGTATCCGTTGCTTAATTTTTGTATATTTCTATGACGTCACAGGTATCTATAACTTTCTTTTATTTCGTTGTGAGGGCGGGGGGGGGGGGGGGTTAAATTTTTTTCAAACATTTTACTTTTTGTGGTACGTAAAAAATGGTTGCCCCCCCCCGCCCC